>ML365547.1:0-40089 GCA_005239505.1 Nicotiana paniculata
AAGAGGTAAAGAAAAGTTTAGACTCAAAAAATGTGACGTCTGATGACATAAGGTACTTACGAAGATCTGGTGAGTAACCTTCTGAACACGAGAATAACCAAGGAAGACACACTTGAGAGCACGAGGAGCTAACTTATCTTTCTCGGGGGTTAAGTTATGAACGAAACAAGTGCTCCCAAAAACACGAGGGGGAAGAGAGTATAAGGGTGACTGGGAAACAATACTGAATACGGGATCTTATTCTGGATTGGAGATGAAGGCATCCGATTAACCAAATAACAAGCTGTGAGAACTGCATCACCCCAAAAACGCAGCGGAACATGAGATTCAATGAGAAGTGTGCGAGCAGTCTCAATGATGTGCCTATTCTTTCTCTCTACAACCCCATTTTGCTGAGGGGTTAAGGACAAAAGGTCTGATGAATAATTCTTTGAGAAGTCATAAACTGCTGAAATTGAGAGGTTAAATATTCTAAGGCATTATCACTGCGAAAAGTGTGAATAGAAACACCAAATTGATTTTTGATTTCAGCACAAAAATTCTAGAATATAGAAAACAACTCAGAACGATCTTTCATTAAGAAAATCCAAGTACATCTTGAATGATCATCAATGAAACTAACAAAATAACGAAATCCCAAGGTTGAACTGACTCTACTGGGACCCCATATATTAGAATGAACTAAAGAAAAAATAGACTTTGCATGACTCTCAATACTACGAGGAAAGGAGGCTCAGGTATGTTTCCCGAGCTGACACGACTCACAATCTAATGTAGATAAACTAGACAAACTAGGCACCATCTTCTGAAGCTTGGATAAGTTTGGATGTCCTAAACGTCTGTGAATTAGGTCTGGAGGATCTGTAACTAGACATGCCTTGGAGGAATTGAGTGAGTTAAGGTAGTAAAGGCCTTCTGATTCAAGTCCTGTTCCAATCGTCTGTCCCAGGACCGCCGCATAATAAAAGAATCATCAATAAAATATATACCACGATGGAGGACACGAGTCAAACGACTAACAGATGCAAGATTAAAAGGACAGCCAGGGACATAAAAAACGGAATCTAGAGTGACAGGGGGGAGGGGATTCGCTTGTCCAACTCCTTTTGCTTTAGTTTGAGACCCATTGGCTAAAGTAACAGTGGGAAGAGACTGTGAATACGCAATATTTGACAAAAGTGATTTATTACCAGAGATATGATCAGAAACGGTTGAGTCCACAACCCATTGTCCAAGAGTACTAGACTGAGAAACACAAGCAAAAGAATTACCAACAACAGAAGTATCAGTCTGAGCAAACAGAGGCTACTTGTGGAGATGTCTGCTTACTTGCTCGATACTGAAGGAACTCATTATACTCCCCTTGAGATAAAGAAAATTCTTGGTTACCTGTAGTCTCGGTCTGAGCAACATAAGCACTTTTGGGTGGACGACCATGTAAAGAATAGCACACGTCACGAGTGTGTCCAAGTTTATGACAATAAGAGCACTTGGGTCTAGATCTTCCAAAACGACCTCCTCCTCGTCTATTCTCCATAGTTGGAGATGCCCGATTGTCCACTGACTGGGATGCGAGAACACACGAGTCAAGTGTCTGTGATGAGAACATTGGTGACTTGGTGCTGCAGCAAGGCGAAGTAATCGAGAGAATAATTCATCAACTGTGGGGAAAGTCGGACTAGCCAAAATCTGATCGCGTACTGAGTCAAGATCATTAGGAAGTCCAGCAAGAGTAAGAACTAGAAACATCTTTTGTCGTTGCTCTTGTTGCTTTTCAACACTAGCAGAAACTGGCATCAACTTCTCAAGTTCCTCCATGACTGCCTGTACTTGTCCCAAGTAAGTAGACATATCTAATTCCTGTTTTTTTAAATTTGTCATCCGCGATATCACATCATAGAAACGAGATATGTCATTAGTGTATAAAGTACGAGCCTTTTCCCAAACCAAATAACATGTCTNAAGCTAAGTAGTTTGAACTTCCCATTAAAGGTTCTGAGGTAATCATTACACCGGAACTGCCAGAGCCCGGGTTTTTAGACCCGAAAGCATCAACTCCAAAAGACATCGTTGGATTGAAGAGTGGTCTATAAAATTAGAATCAGTTGAAAACTCCCTGAAACAGACGAAGGAGACACTGTTTTGCCGGTAAATTACTGTAGCTGTCGGAAAACAAACAGTGGTCGCCGGAAAAACTCAAAGTTGTCAGAATCAAATGTAAACAGTATGGGTAGGGTTGGAATTAGTAGGCGACCCAACTGTTCTGAAGAAACTTTTTCAAAAAATGGCCGGAAGTGGTTGTACGCGTCGGCGCGTGAGCTTCTGGTGGCGCGTGAGGAGGCCGCTGCCGGAGATTTTTACTGGGATTTGGTCGCCGGCCAGCGGTGACTCTTGTGGTAGTGTTGGATTTTGCACAAGACTGACAGAGACAAACGGCCTTGAAAAAGTTGCCGGAAAAAGGCTTCCGGTGACTGATTTTTCTTCCCAGAATCGCTGGAATTTATGCACAGCAATAAATCTCTCACGATTGCTCTGATACCATGTGAGAATGTACCGGAAAATATATTATTCACACATGTCTTAACAATGATACAATAGTCCCTATAAATATATAATACATGTCCTACTCCTAATACATATGGGATTAGGGTTATTTACTACTATTTAATTACCAAACTAACAGTAACGATGTAAATATAATGCACAATCACATTTAACATTCATCTTTTTATAAAATGCATTTTTCTTTTCTTTTTTTCTTGGACAAAGCACATGTAATGTTTCTCTTTTAAAATGAATACTCCAAAGTTTATGTAATAGAGATAATCGTTGGTCCCTGAAACAATACCAGTTCAATGAAATTTTACGAATAACTAGAGATGTAAATTCAAAACTTTTAATTACTAAATAACCCATCCTAAAAATTCCCAAATTGACAAGAATTAGGAAACTATTGAGAACCAGCAACCATAAGAAAATTGAAACAATTGTAACCAAAAGATATATCTTCAGAGGAAAACCACTAAACTTATGCAAAAGCTAGCTATACCTTTTTAGGGCTTTCAGATAAGGAGAGGTAGGGGAAGGCCGAAAAAGTACTGGGAAGAAATGATTCGGCTACCTTCAGGGTAAGGACATGACCCTTGACAGGAAGGGGTAGAAGTCGAGAATTAGGGTTGTAGGTTAGTGGGTAGTCGTACGTCTTTCCTTTCCATAATAGTAGTAGTAGTAGTATTTTTTTGCATTCTCTTATTCTTGGATTTATAGTATTATTGTTTCTTTTGCTTCAGCTATCTCACTATCTTGCTGTTGTACTGCTTCTTTTCCTTTCCATGCTTTTTTCGAGCCGAGGGTTTATCGGAAACAACCTCTCTACCTTCAAAAGGTAGGGGTAAGGTCTGCATACACACTATCCTCTCCAGTCCCCACTGGTGGAATTACACTGGATTTTTTGTTGTTGTTGTAGATGAACCCAATCGAAGAAGTTAAAACAAACCTATTGATCAAGAATGCAACCTTTTTTTTTTCCTGTGATATCTTTTGTTTTCTAATAGGTGAACAAGTTGGTAACCTATAACTTCCTATTGATTCATGAAAACTAAAGTTAACAACTGCCAAGGAAAAGATGAACAGCATATTAGCCTACAACATGAGCCTCCTACTAAAGCATCAAGGTTCTGCAGAATTAGAGGGCATAAACAAAAACAAAAAAAAGGGTTAATAGGAAATTCGCTAATCTAACATACTTTAGCCTACTTTAATTCACTACTCTAACATGCTTTAACCTACTCATAGAAACACAAAGCTGCCAAGAACTAATTTCAAATTGTAAAAGTTTCTAGATATCAAAGATGTACGTTAAAAGACAGTTTTTAACACCAAGTTTATAAAGGAATAAAAAATAAAATGCTGTTAGAATAGGATAGGCCAGTCAAAGTATACCCGCCCTTTCTTTGTAGTAAGTTGCCGAAGTATAGTTTCAGGCCTTGTTTTCCCTACAATTGGATCCCCACTAAGACATGCAAGCAAGTGCAAGACATCGCTTAGAGCAATTGTATTCAATAAAAGGCATAGGTATAAGAAAGTTAGGTTCTTACGTCCTATCAAGGAAACGGATGGCTATGTTATTCACCTCTGCTTCAGAAACTCCTAGCCTAATCATATCTCCAGAGAGCATCTCTACACTCGATACCTACAGGACAATATTAGATAACTCAATTTCCCACATCACAAATAAAGGCATCCAAAGGGGAAAAAATAATAACAACAGGCTAGTTATCATAGTGAAGTGCTAAACGCTCCAAAAAGACCCCGCTCCATGTACCAACCATTTATAGAGCTTATTATTCCATCTATACGCTTGATATTAACAAATTTTCCTGCATTGCTTGACATCAAAATAAGCACAGCATGGGTTGCGTACTAGAAGGAGCGCATGACATAGGCTGATTATTTAATATACTTGAAAGACAAATACAAAACAGAAGCTCATGCATATGAAAAGAAATGGCAATACAGGGTGTATAGCGAGAGTATAAGGAAGGCGTACCACATCCATCTCGAAAAGAATCCTTTATAAACCTTGCTGGAAGCACATTGGCTCCTTCACATACCAAAGCATGGAACTCCTGGTTTGGTTCTACCTTCTGCAAAAACATAATAGATATAAGCAATTATACACGGCAAAAAATGAGGAAATAGTACATTTTTCTGAATGCAATTGAACATTTAAAAACTTTTAATAATATAATACAATCTTCATTTGCTTATCGAAAAGGAAACTCTTTTTATTCAATAGAATTTTTATTGGTTTATCCTAGTCTAATAATTACTCTTATTTCAAAATATAAGGTGAAATATCACTATTTGAAAAAATTAATACTTTAAGCTGTCAATGAAATATATTTTTTCCTCTTTTTGTGACTAGCTTGCACACATTTTGACTATTAATTAGTTCTTTTTTAAGCTAATTAGATATAAAACTTGTGGTCTAAAACAAGCATAGACGTTTTTTGTTGATCTCATTAGAGTTTAAATATGAAGTTTAAAGTTAAATTATTTCTAAATATAGAACTCTGTCATTTTTCCTGAACAATTTGAAAAGTAAAATGTGCCAACATAAATTGGGACGGAGGGAGTAATATGTGAAGGAAAATGTACCTGGAAAACCAAGCGAATACCATCTCTAGTATCAACAGCAACAAGCATACAAGAGCAAAAGGACCAACTATCAATGATCCTGTGCACATCTTCTTGTACCTCTCTCACACTAAGCGAATTGGGCCGACACGCTTTAAGTGCATTTAATGCTTCACTCTCCAAATCCTTCAGTTCAAGTTCTTCACCATCCTTGTTTCGCACTAATACCTCACTAATCAGAACTCTCTCCTCGTTCCCACTCCCCGTGTTTGGGCCCGGGTTCGATAACTGAGTCGACCCAGGTAACTCATCCGAGTTGTTCTGAACCTGACTCTGAGTCAATGCCATTGATGCAAAGCAGAGGAGTGGGATTTTTCGTAAATTCCAATTAAATAAGCTGATGTTCCTAGGTTTTTTAAGGAATTGGAGAATTGCATTTTGGGGATTGATATTTTGGTGAAATTCTTGCATACACTCATCGTTGTTCCTTGTAACATGATCATATAAAGACATGAATCACTACAATACTTCTAGTGCTATATTTGTGAAAGATAGATTCCTGGTGTTGTTGTTTCCATCAAAAGCAAGTACACTATGTGCAGAGTCACGTAAGAAAATAACAAAAACTTAACACTCTGGCTATCAATACACATAACAAAATGAAATCTGGAGACACCAATAACGCTGTTCGAGTAATAAAGCTGCACTATATTAAAAGAAACATGGACAAAAAAATCATAAGTGATTTATTCTCTATTTCTTTTCATCAATGTCCTCTACACTGAGTTTTCAGTGTAGACAAAAGTATTACAATTATCCAATGTCATGAAAAATAATTCCTGTCACTTATTCACTAATATTCCAAAAATTCTAAACTGAAACCACATTTCTCAGGGTTAGTACAAGACATGAAATCAAAAAGCCCCATTCACTACAACAATAAATTTCACCATATAAACTCAATTAACCAACTACACATCCCTTCATTTTACTGACTTCCTTCAATCTAATGTAAAACAGTTAGTAGTACAATTAAGATTGAAACTTTAACAGAACTCCATCATTTTCCCCAAAAAATCAATTACAAGCTTTACCATAATCCGTAATCAGCCGACCTCTCTATTTCTTTCATCAATGTCCTCTACATTGAGAGTGAACAATAAGAATTACAAACATCCATTGTCCTAAAAAATAATTTCATTCAATTATTCACTATCCCAAAAATTCTAAACTCAAACCCCACTTCACAGGGTTAGTACAATATGAAATCAAATACTATGACAACAAAATTCATCATATAACCTCAATAAACCACCTACATATCCCTTTAACTTTCCTGCCATCCTTCAATTAAATCTAATACAATAGTATAATCAAAATTGTAACTTTAAGAAAACTCCATCATCCAAAAGTTCAATTAGAATTTTTACCCTTACGCCCTCGCTGTAGCTGGAGGTGTTACACCATCACCATCACCATCACCATCACCCTGTTCCTCATTTCCTTCCATCTGCTGACTAAGCAGCAATTGCTTATTCTTTTCGAGTGCATTGGCAACTTCGGGAGGCATATACTTCTCATCGTGTTTCGCCAATACTTCCGTAGCTGCAAAATAACAATCCCCGCCCCTCGCCTTTTTCGTCACCTCTAACTTCTTCTCACTCAAAATCCCACTCTCTTTCTTCTTCATCTCCTCCGTAAACGGCTTTACAAACCCTTCAACTACAACAGAATGCCCTTCCCTAAAAAGATCAGGCAACGACCCGTCATACTTAACCAAAATATCAGTAATCAAATCAGTAATCACAAATTCCATTTCAGGTGAATTAGGGATTGGTGTTACACTGTTTTCTAACACTAATCCGCCGAGTCGGAATTTTGATTTTGTAGGGTTTTGTGAGTGTTGTGATAGTGCATCTGTAGGTGTAACGTAAAATACAAGCTGGTCTTGGAACTGGTTAAGGACTATTACTATGAACCCAGCTATGCAACTGAATGTGATCGCGTAAGTCCAGAGACGCCGGGTTTGGAGTTGTCGGGCTCGAGCACCAATATCGGGCCGGGCTGATCTGTGGGATTTAGCAGGCCTGGAGAGTGTGGAGAAGGATCGAAGGGTGAAAAGGGGTTGGTTCGGGTTGAAACGGGAAAAAGTTAAGGGCTGTGATTGGCGGTGAAAGAGTGAAATTAAAGGGTGAGATTTGGGGAGAGTGGTGGTGGTGGTGGTGGCGGCGGCGACGGCGGAACGGAGGAGACGGGAAGCTAGACGAGAAGTGAGATTTGAAGCCATTGAAATTTCTTTTGTGGAATTTCTCAGAAGGAGAGGAAATTGGGTTTATAGTAAAGACCAGACTTTCTCAGAAGCTAAAAGTTTTTAACATTACTACAACGTTAGTTCAACGTCATTCCCTATTATCTCACCTAGAAAATTACAACAGAGGCGGCTGAAGCCCAAGGCAGGTAAGGCAAGGGCTTTAGGCCCCATAAATTTGAAGGCCCCATTTTTTTGTAGTTTTAACTTTATATATTTATTTTTTTATAAATATAATGAATTAAAGTGGTTGTCCATTTAATTCTTACGTCAAATACATAAACCTCTTGTATTCATATGTATCTATTTAATATGTAACTTCATTCTTTATTTTTTAGGATGAACTTTTGTAACTATAAATAAAGCACTTTTGGCTCATGGCTGATACACTTGAAATAAGAAGAACAGTTTCCTCCTCTCTACATCTCTTATTTATTATTGTCTCTTCTCTTTTGGTGTTTTAGTTTATAATTATAATATTTATTTTATAACATGTTATCAACACGAGTTGCTCAGATCATAGTTACTTTGCCTGCTCCACGGGGCTCTAATTTTATTCTCGTCCTTTGAAGTTGAGTCTACTTTTTCATCTGGTATGTATTTACAGTTTTATTCTTAGCAACATATATATATATATATATATATATATATATATATATATATATATATATATATATATATATATATATATATATGTATATATATATATATGTATATATATATATATGGTAGAAGGCTATTAACTTTGATTTTGTGCCAGTTTCAATGTATGTTCCACTAATTTCTATTTGATCCTCGTTTAGCCTTTGGTAAAATATACAATCATCTGTTGAATGGTTAAGGTAAAGAATTAGCATATTAGTTAGAATAAAGATGGTTTTTTTTTTCTTTTTCTCTCTCCATGTAACCGTGACTATATATGCTATTGAATTAATACTCGTTTCTTCAATTTTTTTATTTTAAAAAAAAACAATTGTATAACTTGCACATGGGCGAGAATATTTATCGTATTAGTTTACTTTACAATGTTTTATATTTTAGTAGACAACGTAATCGACATAGATGATGCTTTATTAATTAAGCTTATTAAGGTTAGCAATTATACGATTGCATTTAGTATACATAGTATAATTATAGATTATGCATTAATTTACTATGATACATAATGAAGTAACAACATATGTTCTCTTAATTTTACGATTTAGTATACTGCCCTATAACTATAAATGATATGCATTGATAATAATTCTTATAATTCTAATTCACTTATATTCTATGATAGTTTTTATTATGTCGAATTTGTCAAAGCTTTAATTTGTGGCACTTGACATCTATGTGAATAATTATTTGTCATGGGTACTTGATGCTGAAATTCACCTTAACGCTAAAGATCTTGGTGACACTATTAAAGAAGGAAATGAAGCATCAAGTTAGGATAAGGGGAAAGCCATGATTTTCCTTCGACATCATCTCGGCGAAGGGTTAAAAAGTAAATATTTAACCTTGAAAGATCCATTTCAATTATGGACTAGTTTGAAGGAACGATATGACAACCTAAAAGCCACGGTATTGCCAAGAGCTCGTCGTGAGTGGATGCACTTACGACTACAAGATTATAAGACCATAAGTGAAAAGACCATAAGTGAATATAATTCTGTTGTATATAGAATAACTTCCCAACTAAAATTATGTGGGAAACCTATGAATGATGAGGACATGTTGGAAAAGACTTTTTCCACTTTTCATACCTCAAACATATGGTGTTACAATAGCAATACCGTGAAAAGGGCTTTAATAAATATTCTGAGTTAATTTCATGCATTTTGGTGGCTGAACAACATAATGACCTTTTAATGAAAAATCATGAAGTCCGCCCCACTGGATCAGCTCCATTTCCATAAGCGAATATGGGAACAATAGATCCAAAGTCTGAAAGAAGACAAAATAATTATCGTAGTTGTATAAATATACGTGGGCGTGGCAAGGGGCGAAATAATAATCGTCATGGTGGTGGTCGTTATAAACAAGAGAATAATAAGGGTTCTCAGAATAATCCTTCAAAAGGCAAAGTTAATGTTTGCCACCGATGTGGTATGAAAAATCATTGGGCACGAATTTATCGTACACCTGAACATTTTGTCAAACTTTATCAAGCATCTATAACAGGGAAACAAAATAAAGTTGAGACTCACTTGACTTTTCAAAATAATGTTGAAGTGGGCCTTATGAATAAACGTTATAAAGTTGAAGCAAACCTTGCCTATAAATATGATATTTTTGAAGGCCTTGCAGATGTTACTCATTTAGAAGCTGGAGACTTCTTTGAGCATCATAACTTAAGACTTATTATTGAAAAAAATTATAAGAATAAATGTATTTCTTTTTATGAAGTTCATATTTTGAATAAAACTTTTTATGTTGTCAGTATTTAATTTCCTAAATGTAGTTTCTTTTGTTCTTAAATTTTCCAGCATTACTTATGATGTATTTTTTTTCTTCTTGAAGAATATAAAAACTTCTCAGTCTTCAATTGGCCGTCTGAATAATAAAGAAGAAATATGTCTTCTGGATAGTGCTACGACGCACACCATATTAAAAGATAGAGATACTTCTCTTATTTAATTATGAAAGAAGTCAATATCATAACAATATCTGGTAGTACAAAATTAATTGAGGGCTCTGGAAGAGCGACTGTATTACTACCAGGAGGAACTATATTGGCTGTTAATGATGCATTATATTGTTGTAGGTCTCAAAGAAACTTGTTGAGTTTCAAAGATATTCGCCAAAATGGCTATCATATTGAGACCACCAATGAAGGAAAGGTTGAATACCTTTATATTACTACAATAAAAGCGGAAAAGAAGTATTTTCTTGAAAAGATTCCTCCGAATTATACTACACTAATATTAGTGTAGTTGAATCACATGCCATAGTAAACAAGGAGTTTACTAATGATTTTATTATTTTGCATGACCGGTTGGGCCATCCCGGTTATAATATGATGCGCAAAATAATTGAGAATTCACATGGTCATTCATTGAAGAACCAGAAGATTCTTCAAATTAAAGAATTCTCTTGTGCAGCATATTCTCAAGGAAAACTGATTATTAGAGCATCAATAATTAAAATTGGAGTTGAATCTCCTGCATTTTAACGTATACGGGGTGATATATGTGGGCTCATACACCCTCCATGTGAACCATTCAGATATTATATGGTTTTGATAGATGCATCTACAAGATGGTCACATGTGTGCTTGTTATCAACCCGCAATTTGACTTTTTCGAGGTTACTAGCTCAATTAATAAGATTAAGAGCACAGTTTCCAAATTATACAATTACGACACTTCGTCTTGATAGTGCTGGTGAATTTACGTCCCAAACCTTTAATGATTATTTCATGTCAACTGGGATAATAATTGAGCATCCAGTTGCTCTTTTTCATACTCAAAATGGTCTAGAGGAATCATTGATCAAACGCATCCAATTAGTTGCTAGACCAATGCTTGTGAGAACAAAACTTCCAATTTCAGCATCGGGCCATGCTATTTTGCATGCAGCAGCTCTTGTGCGGATCATACCTACAAGTTATCATAAAGTCTTCCCAATACAATTGACTTTTGGTCAGGAGCTGAATATTTCTCATCTTAGAATATTTCGATGTGCAGTATATGTTCCAATTGCTCCACCACAACGCACAAAGATTGGACTCCAAAGAAGATTGAGGATATATGTTGGGTATGAATCTCCTTCTAATATAAAATATTTGAAACCTATGATTGGAGATTTATTTACGGCAAGATTTGTTGATTGCCATTTTGATGAATTAGTATACCCAATATTAGGGGGAGAAAATAAGCAATTGCAAAAGGAGATAGATTGAAATGCATTATCAGTATCTCATTTAGATCCTCGAACAAAGCAATGTGAACACGAGGTTCAAAAGATAATTTATTTACAAAATATAGCAAATCAACTGCCAGATGCATTCACTAACCTACCAAGGGTGACTAAGCCACATATTCCAGCTGCTAATGCTCTTATTCGAATTGATGTCCCAGTTGGACAATCTATAAATACAAATGAGTCTAAGACACGCTTGAAACGTGGTAGACCAACTGGTTCCAAAGATAAAAATCCTCGAAAGTGAAAAGGAGCAAATGATCTAGGAGATCATAATATGGATTCAATTGATAAAAAAGAGCCACGTGACATAACAAATGTTAAGACCTCAGAGGAGGACCCAGTACCTGAAAATAATAAGAATGAAGAGATCTCAACAAGTTATGTCTCTACGGGAAAAAGGTGGAATCGAAATAATATTATTGTCGACAATATTTTTGCTTATAATGTTGTTGTTTAGATAATGCAACAAGATGAGGATCTTGAACCAAGATCTGTTGATGAATGTAGACAAAGAAATGATTGGCCAAAATGAAAAGACGCTATCCAGGCAAAATTAGCGTCACTTGAAAAACGTGAAGTATTCAGACGTATAGTCCGAACACCTGAAGGAATAAAAATAGTGGGATACAAATGGATTTTTGTGCGAAAGAAAATGATAAAAATGAAGTCGTTAGATATAAAGCACGACTTGTGGCACAAGGATTTTCGCAAAGACCGGACATTGATTATATGGAGACATATTCTCCTGTGATGGAAGCAATCACTTTCAGGTATCTTATAAATTTGGCGCTCCATGAAAAATTTGATATGCATCTGATGGATGTTGTCACAGTCTACTTGTAGGGCACATTAGACAACGAAATTTATATGAAAATCTCCGAAGGACTTAAAGTTCCCGAAACTAATATAAATTTTCGGGACTCTTGTTCAATAAAGCTTCAAAAATCCTTATATGGATTGAAACAATCAGGACAAATGTGGTATAATCGCCTGAATGAGTATTTGCTTAAAGAAGGGTATAACAATGATCCAATTTGTATTTGTGTATTTATAAGGAGGCCTGAATCTGAATTTGCCATAATCACTGTGTATGTTGATGATCTAAATATCATTGGAACTCTTGGGGAACTTCCAAAAGCAGTAAACTGTTTGAAGAAAAAGTTTGAAATGAAAGATCTTGGAAAGACAAAATTTTGTCTTGGTCTACAAAATTGAGCATATGAAAGATGAAATTTTTGTTCATCAATCAGCTTATACCGAAAAGATCCTAAAGAGTTTTTATATGGATAAAGCACATCCATTGAGTACCCCGATGGTTGTGAGATCACTTGATATAAATAAAGACCTATTTATACCTCATGAAAATGATGGAGAGCTTCTTGGTGATGAAACTTCATATCTTAGTGTAGTTGGGGCACTAATATATCTTACAAATAATACTCGACCAAATATAATTTTTGCAGTAAGTTTATTAGCAAGATTTAGTTCCTTACCAACAACAAGACACTGGAATGGTGTTAAGCATATTTTTAGATACCTCTGAGGGACTATTGATATGGGATTATTTTATTCTTATGAATTCGATTCACAACTAATTGGTTATGCAGATGCAGGTTATTTTTCTGACCTACACAAAGCCCGATCTCAAACAGGCTATCTATTTACTTGTGGGGGTACAACTATTTCATGGAGTTCAACAAAACAAACTTTAGATGCTACATCTTTCAATCATGCAGAGATAATAGCTATTCATGAAGCTAGTCGAGAATGTATATGGTTGAGATCAATGACTCAACATATTCAACAACTGTGCGGTCTTTCTTTAAAAACAAAGATTCCAACGATATTGTATGAAGACAATGCTGCTTGCATAGCTCAACTTAAAGGAGGATATATCAAAGGAGACAGAACAAGGCACATTTCACCAAAGTTCTTTTTCACACACGATCTTCAGCAAAATGGTGAGATAGATGTTCAACAAGTCCGTTCAAGTGACAATCTAGCAGATTTATTCACTAAGGTATTTCCAACATCAACATTTGAGAAGCTGAGACATAATATTGGAATGCGTCGTCTCCGAGCTATCAAATAAAGCTTTCATCGGGGGAAATATAATACGCGATGTACTCTTTTTTCCTTAACTAAGGTTTTGTGCCAATTGGATTTTCCTGGTAAGGTTTTTAATGAGGCATCACTCAATGCGTATTACAAGATGTGTGTACTCTTTTTCCTTCACTGGACCTTTTCCCACTGGTTTTTTCTAGTAAGATTTTAACGAGGCACGTTATCTTTTAAATGGACATCCAAGGGGGAGTGTTATAAATACAATGAACTAAAGTGGTTGTCCATTTAATTCTAACATCAAATACATGAATCATTTGTATTCATATGTATCTATTTAATATGTAACTTCATTCTTTGTTTTTGAGGATGAACCTTTGTAACTATAAATAGAGCACTTTTGGCTCATGGTTGATATACTTGAAATAAGAAGAATAGTTCCCTCATCTCTACATCTCTTATCTATTATTTTCTCTTCTCCTTTGGTGCTTTAGTTTATAATTAAAATATTTATTTTATAACAATTTTTGTCACGACCCATTTTCTGAACAAGCCGTGACCGGCACCCGATCACTAAACATGACCGAGCGAACCATCTGTGCTTATCAAATCTATTATAACTTCAAACTTTATATGCAACTAGGCAATATTTTAACCAAATACTTTTGATTAATTTAAGTATTTAAAATAAATCAACTCCAAAACTTTATTCGTAGTAACTATTGAAATACTGCTAAGTTATTATCAAAAACATCTGAATCTTAACCCAACGACTATGTCTATGAAACCTCTACTGATAAACTGACGCACTGCTCAGGACATGAGCTTGCCTAACTAGTTATCCAAGTAAACAAAGAAATAACTAGATAAAGATGGCTCTAAGGAATACCCCACGAACAAAAGCGGAGCTCACCAATAGCACTGGAAGAGAGGGAAGTCCTAACCCGTAGCCTGCAAAACCGGTTCATACGTTGTACCGCAGACCAACATAGGTTCCCAAAAGAGAACGTTAGTACCATCCATTGTACTCAGTGAGTCTCAACGACAGGGGACGAAGCTTTAATAATATATACATTACGAGCAAAGATTCTAAATACATGTAAAACATAAAGCTTATAAGAACAATTCTAAAATAATTGCATAATAGCAATTTATCAATATTCTAAAAGAAATTCTTTTCTTTTTCTTTAAAAAAAATTACTTCACTTTATACTTTGGGAGTTGCAACTATCCTGACCTTTATTTCTGTCTTATTCACCGTGTGATAGGCACGGATTCGATCTCAACCTGATCAAATAGGCCCAATCCACGAGGTGCCACTCGCTTCATGTTCTCAGCGCTCATGTATCATACCTGGCTAAGTAAATTCTCAGCAACGAGACCATCGGCTCATGTGCTCCCTACTTTGGCATAAGTAGTTTCAGGAAGTCAACGCCTTGGTTAGGACCCTCGGCCTGGACGATGACCCCTTCTCAGAATAAAAGATACTCCCAAAAATCTTTTCTTTCTAAAACTTCTTCTTGTGACTTTTCAAGTCTAAATTTTTTCTTTTTGGAACATCATGTACATGCTCATGCTGGTATCCTTAAATGTAAAGCATGACATAAGAAGAAATAAACATCTAAAAGTATTTCTAAAAATTATTGTTTCTTCATAAATTTTCAACAGGAAAATAGCATATAAGAATAACACAAACATCTGAAAATTTATGCACATATATCGTAATAAATCATCTAAACTTTTGCTAGAACAATTCTAAGTTAATAGGTACTAACTCGCTCCAATTAAGTAAATATAAACTCTTTTAAGCAATTCATCAAACACCTTGTATGCGTGCTTTTGTGAGTTAAACCACTTTAGAAAATGCTTATATCAACTCACTTCAACAAATCTCAAGCCAATTGTAGGCCCCAATCCAATTGATATCAGTCAAACAATTGATTGTACAACAACAAGTGCATTTTAATTAATTTTAGAGTTTCACACCTAAACATAAAATTTATTGTTGATATAGAGAAAGAAGGGAATTAACTATTCAATTCTTACCTATACTTACTGTAGGGTAATTAACAATAGAAAATTTTATATACCTGAGTTCAAAAATTAGCGATTTGTAAAGAACCTTCAATTTTTCGTTGCCTGGCTCTCTGTTTCGTGAGTGAACAGAACACGCTTTTGCCTTCTGCCCTTTTTACGTGAATGACAGAACCAAGGTTCTGTTTTATCCTAAGGCTTGAAGCCTTTGTTTTCCAACAGCCCATTTTATAGGCTTTAGGCCTCTTTTCCTTTTTAAAACTCAACTAATAATACTTTTAATAATAAATAATATTAAAATTATTAATATTCCCCTAATTGTATATTTAATTATTTATAAATAGAAAAGTAACTCGTAAATCAATCACAAGGGTTTAAATTCGTAATACGAGTATAATTTAAGGGGAAAAAAATTTAAATTTTATATTTAGCGAGTCTTGAATTTTTTTGTAAATTTGAGGAGTGTTACAATCTTCCCTCCTTAAAAATATTCGTCCTCGAGTGTTGCTAGGGCCTTATTCTTAAGATAACAATCATTTCTTAGGGCCTTGAACCTCTTAAATTTTCTTAGCACTAACCACTTTTTCAAGGGACTCAAAATTTAGACTAACTTCCTAAATTTTCAAAAATTTCGGCAGAGTTTCCCTTGTAAATTGGATTATCCAAAAAAAATATCTCTGTCACAGATACCACAACCACACCAATAGCAACCAAATATACCATAACAGTCCATTCATAGGCACCATACACAGCTCATAAATTAATTACTCACACTCCGGCAAGGAGGTACCACAATAACCAACAAGAATCTAAAGCACAACACTTTAGCAAAAGTAAATCACTTTAATGAGTTAAATTTTTTCTGGTATGGAACTAAATTATTTAATAACTAAATATACTCTGACAAAAACTAAATTACTTCAATAACTAAGTATGATCTAGCAAGGACATAAACATATGTTAACTTGTATTTAATAAATAATATATAAATGTCAAATCAAACCTAGGTTCACATACCTTTTTCCTCAAATAAATATGGATATTTCTCTCTCATATCTTCCTCGACCTCCCATGTAGCCTCTTTTGAATCATGATTACTCCACAAACCTTTTACCGATGCTATATCTTTTATTCTCAACTTTCTTCCTATCGAGAATTTCTATAGGTACCTCTTCATAAGTCAAACCTTATTTAATTTCTATGGTATCGGCAGGTATTATATGTGACTCATCATGAATGTACTTTCTAAGCATAGACACATGAAAGACAGGATGAACAGAGGACAACTCAACGGGCAAAGCTAGCTCATAAGCCACGTTTCCCTTCTTTTCTATAATCTCATAAGGTCCAATAAATCTAGGACTAAGTTTACCCTTCTTACCAAACCTCATAACTCCTTTCATTGGTGAAACTTTCAAAAACACCTTGTCACCAACCATGAACTCTAAGTCACGATGCCTATTGTCAGAATAGGACTTTTGACTACTCTGAGCCGCTTTCAATCTTTCTCTGATTAGCTGAAATTTTTCTAAGGCCTCACAAAAAAACTCTGGATCAATCAACGGCACCTCTGTTGGTTCAAACCAACTCACTGGATTGTTGGCCTGATAGCTATTACTATAAGCAAATTCTATAAGTGGCAAGTGATCATCCCAATTACCTCCAAAATCTATAACACATGCTCGCAACATATCTTCGAGAGTCTGAATGGTCCTTCTACCTGACCATCGGTTTGTGGATGGAAAGCGGTGCTAAAATTGACCTTGGTACCTAATCTTTTCTGAAATGCCTGCCGGAAATGCGCCGAGAATTGAGGGCCTATGTCAGATATGTTTGAAACTGGAGTACCATGCAATCAGACTATTTCTTTAATGTACAACTGCACATACTGCTCTGCGAAATATGTCGTCTTTACTGGTAGAAAATGCGCGGACTTTGTCAGTCGGTCTACAATAACCCAAATTGAATCAATCTTACGGTATGTGCGAGTTAGACCTACTATGAAATCCATATTAATCATCTCCCATTTTCACTGTGGCATCTCTATATCTTGATCTAGGCCACCAAGCCTCTGATGCTTGGCTTTGACTTGCTAGCAATTCAAACATTTAGCCACATGATCTGCTACTTTCTTCTTCATGCCTTTCCACCAATACAACTCTTTCAAGTCCAAATACATTTTGGTAGCACCTGGGTGGATAGAGTACCTCGAACTGTGAGCTTATTCCATTATGGCCTTCCTAAGACCATCTACCTCAGGCACACATATCCCCAGCAAAGTCGCCATGCTGTCGCGCTCCCTTTTTCTCGCAAAATTGGGTTTCGACATTTGACAACTCCTTTTGAGATAAGGGAAAAGGAATTGGTTGTTGGAGAGTCGCCACCTAACGGATTAAGGTGCGTTAGGGCACCTATAGCAAATAACGCAGATTATACCAGTTTGCATCAGCACAGATCGGGTAAGGGCATAAATTACCTTGAGGGGAAGGTGTTAGGCACCCCTTGAGGTCCACAATGGTGGGTCCCGACCGAACTTAACTTATGCGAATTAGTCTAAACAAGAAAAGCGAGGAATGGTTTACTAGGGATGGGGGGTCCTAAGTTTTTTAGCCTATAGGATCACCCCGTGCAACATAAATAATACTTCGTAACTCTCCCAAAATGGGGATATTACTCATATTATTCAGCGGGCACAAACTATCATCTCCTACTACCCGATTACTATCTTTGAGTTTTTACCTAAAGCGCTCTAATCAATTCTAACTCGTGTCCTATGCGTGCACTACCCATCCCTTACCTATGGTCCTGGAGGCATTGGGACCTCTATTTTAGATGGTTCTAGACTTGACCTAAGTTGCTCAAAATTAAAAATACTAAGCCACATACAAAACAGTTAGGGCTTTCAAATAGAGACAAATATGGGCTCAAATTAGCCTCCACATATAAACAGCAAATGCACACAACTGATTAACTTTAGCAGATTTATTAATCGCAGAATCCTATAGGCAGGACATCTATGTGATGTCGAACGAACAAATAGGCAGTCATATATGAAATTAGTTTCTTAATGCGATTGTTAGAGCCTAAATAAATTTGCCTACTGATTTTAGAACATTATGATTAAGCCTATTGACATGGTATCTAGGTGCTTTAGGCGTTGGTGAAATATGTCAGGCTATAGGAAAATATCCAAAATTATTTGTTTAATCCGATAGGCATGTTGTCTAGGTGATTCGCGTAGTAATTGACAGTAGTAATCACAGAAGCATATTCAGAATTAGTTAATCGAGTCCTATAGGCATGGTTTCTAGTGATGATAAATAGCACAATATTACATACTCTTAATCGGACGATAATTGAAACTAATTTTACACCCTATAGGCATGGTTTCTATAATGAAACTAATTTTAAACCTATAGGCATGGTTTTTAGCACACAATTTCAACAACACAATACATAAAACCTATAGACAGGACTTCTAGCATACAATTTTGGTAACACAGTATAATCCTATAGGCAGGATTTCTAGCATACAATTTTGGTAACACAACACATAAAACCTATAGGCAGGGTTTCGAGCATACAATTTCAACAACACAATACAATCTTATAGGCAGTATTTCTAGCATATAATTTCAACATCACAATATAATCCTATAGGCAGGATTTCTACCCGGAGAGTACGAATGTAAAAAAATAAGAACTCTTTCTCATTTTACTAATGCCCCAGAGTTGTTATT
This sequence comes from Nicotiana paniculata, assembly GCA_005239505.1. NCBI lineage: Eukaryota > Viridiplantae > Streptophyta > Magnoliopsida > Solanales > Solanaceae > Nicotiana > Nicotiana paniculata. The sequence goes on from ML365547.1 coordinate 19,192, forward strand.
ACAAAAATATTATAGAACATGTTAATAAATGAATTACAAAAGATAAGTAAAACTATAGAGAGCCTACAACAGGACCAAATACACCTGGACAACCCAGGCCTTCAACCCGTAACAGTTCCAAGGCTCATATTCATAGATACACAATGACCAGTGGTAAATGATTCACCCATAGAAGATAGAACTCAAATCTCTAGTGAGTCAGAGTTCCCAAGGGCTTCAAGAACCCAGGGAAGTGCTCACACTAGAGAAAAAATGATTAGAAACACCTCAAGGGAGATTAGAAACCAAACCCCAATGTGTCACAAGGGTCTCATATGGACCCCGAGCAGTGCTCACACTGGGAGAGGTCAAGGACAAAACCTAAATAGTCTAAGGATGGGGATTCATGATGGCATAGGCAACACATAAAAAGTAGGCAATGGCTAAGAGACTGAATTTGAAAAGACATACTTGATTTTAGGAAGCAAACATAGCAGAGTTCAAAACATTGAGTAGTTGATAAAAAAGGACAGCAAGACTTAAACACATAGGCAAAATTAAATTGAAAGAGTTAGAAAAACAAGTTGGTAGGATTTACAAAGATCTTCATGCACAAATGCATAATATTTAACAAGTTAAAGCGTGAAAGGTCTAATTATGCTAAGTGTACAGGCCAGTATTAAGGACAAAACCATGTTTACTCATATCAGGGAACAAACAGCATGGTAGGAAAACATAAATCTAAAAAGTACCCTAGATTTAAGCAATCACTTGAAAGAGTATGTAATTAAATGGACTAAAGACATGCTAAATAACACATTATCAGGGCACATAAGTGACAGAAAAGGCCTTAGCACATATTCGAACACATCAAGGCAAACATTGCAAAGATTCAGAATAAGTGAACTTGTCAATATCAACTCTAGGTGTTGTAGTGTTAACATAAGAGATTACTTTTAGAAGATTCAATGCAAGTGCTTAACAAAGTTGCATACAGGAAACAATCTTAGGAGGCATTAAGCTAAAACACTTAAGAGGATTCATATTATTCAAAACAAGTATAAACAGTCGCAGAACTAACAACATTAATTAGAGAACTAAAGAGACTCAAACAGACGTAAAATTGATAGAATCATGCAGAAAAAATAAACTTAAGCACACTGGACCATAGACACAAGTCACAGATACGTAATAATGAAACGACAAGGGTACAGAACTCACCAGTTAAACGAGAGGTGCAAGAAAAGGACAAAAAACCACAGTGTTCTGAATCAACATGAGAAGCAAAGCCCAGAACTTAATGGCCTTGGCTTTCAGTCGGCCAAGACCACAATGTAGAATAAGAATAATAACAGAATAGAGTTTAAGACTAGTGAGGTTAATGATTTTCGAGTCTGTCCAAAAGGAAGAAAGGGAAAGGGTTTAAATATCCTTAAACTAGGGCATGCAAATATGGAAACAATCAATCACATTGTTTAAGGAAAAGTTCGGAATACTATAATCGAAAAACAGAATAATAATCGAAACCCTAAAATAAAGTTAGTCGAAATGCACATAGACAGATACTGAGGAAGAAATCAAAAATACAAGAACCTTTAACAATTTTGAGCCCTAATTTAGGGCCAATAATTTAGGTAAATAATATCACGAAAAATAGAAGGCAGATACGGAAGGTCGAGATAATCAACCAAAACAGATCTTAGCAAGATCTGACCCCTAATGTTAGGGCAAAATATATTAGGCAAGGGTTTTTAATGAAAAATTACAAAAACAGACATACAAGAACATAAAAGAGATTTTTTTTTTAAAATGATAAAAATATAAACAAATCTGTAAAACAATCTAAACCCTAATATTTAGGGTAAATGAGAATAGAGAAAAATCTCAGAGATTCATACATAGAGAGAGGGAAGACGAACACAGATGAGAATAGGGGAGGGTTCGAACAGAATTTGGTCCGAAAATGGAGAGATTAGCTTACCATGTTAGGCAAGCTCCTAAATTATACCATAATTGAGTATCCAATAGTAATATAGAACCAATAAGGCAAGGAAATCCTCAAGGGATTCCATATCCAGTGAGAATTGGAGGAGGTTAGGGGATGACAATGGCTTAGGGTTCATGAGGGTGAGAGATGAGTTGAGAGGATTCAATGACGGCGGGTGAGAGGGAATTGGGATAATCAGGGTTAGGGAGCTAATGTTAAAAGGGTAGGTTAACAGAGGGTCGTTGATCTTAGGAGATCAACAGCCAGGATTTAAAATGGGAGTGGGGCGGGTTAGTTGAATGGGTCGCGATCGGGTTAGAGTAATTGGTTCATTGATTTTGGGCTGGGTTTATTGGGTTTTTAGGTGTTGGGATGGGTAATTTGGACTGGTTTGGGTAGCCTCAGTCCGAAAAATAGGAGGAATTTAGGGCTCTTAGTTAAATACCCATTTCAAAATTAATAAAATAATTCATAAAAATGATAAATAAAATAGTAAAAATATTATTTATGCATAAAAATGGTTAATAACAATTATTTAACACTTATAAAAATATAAAAAATTATTTTTTGCAAAAATAAAGTAATTATAAGCATTCATAGGCTATTATTGCAAATGTGAAATTTTAACCTTAAACTGCAAATGTAATTATAATAAATGCACCAAAAATATTTAAAACCTGGTATGGATATAAATGATGAATTTAGATGATAAAATCATCATAAAATAATTTGTGATGCATTTAATGATTGTTTATCTAATAAAATATGGGAATAAATTGATTTAAAAATATTTAAAATTATAGAAGAATTAGGAAAAATACTTGTATGTGTTTATGAATCAAATGCTGATGCATATTCACTCTTTTGAATGTATATATGTATATTTGAAATATATGAGGGAAAAATTGGGTATCAACAGCTACCCCTCTTTACCCGGGAAGGATGAAAGAGTTGTCGGGAAAAAATAGGCTGCACTCTGGCTTCTGAGCTGCCTACATATCCGTGGTCTTATAGGAATCAGGTAGTGTGTAGTTCTGGATTCAACGGTGAAATGAACCGGTGGAGTTATTGTAAGAGTGGATAGAATATTTCGGGTGGGATCAATTGGGATTTGAAAATGGTTATGGGTAAGTGAGACTGGGTAACGGAGGATGATCGGTTACGTTTGAAATAATTGGAGGATATGGTCATTGGGTGAGAACTGGAGCATAGATTTCTCCCGTTAGGATAACGATTACCTTCCGGATCGCCTGCAAACTGAAAACACTATATGTGTATATAGATTTTTGTAAATTTAAACATGATGCAAATTCCCTTTGGACCATGAAGATTGTCGATGGACGGTGAGGATGACATCCTTAGACCATGATGTCCCGGGCCATGAATTGTGCGGTAAGGGATTCGCATGCCATGAAGTGATGTTCTTGGGCTATGAAGATGGTGCCTCCGAACCATGATGTCTTTGAATAATGATATGCAGGATTAAGAGATCATCAGGCCATGGCATGGTGTCTTCCGGCTATGAGGATGATGCCTTCGGACTATGACGCCTTTGGATAAATTGGCTATATATTAGCACATGAGATGTAGAGACATGATTCCAGAGATAATAACAAGATATAACTTAGCCTTGCGTAGAGTTGGAGCAGATATTAGTCCCGAAAGAATAGAATAATGCAAGGTTTGAAATAGAGCAACATCTGTGTAAAGGGGAGACAGTGCTTAGTCTCATGCAAGGTTTGGGACCGTGCTTAGTCTCATGCAAGGAGAAGGCAATGCCTAGCCTTATGCAGATAGGGAGGCATGTCTTAGCCTCATGCAAGGATCGAGACAGTGGTTAGCCTCATGCAAATGTAGGACAATGCTTAGCCTTATGCAAATAGGGAGGCAAGGCTTAGCCTCATGCAAGATTTGGGATAGTGCTTAGTCCTGTGAAAATGTAAGGCAATGCTTAGCCTTATGCAAATACAGAGGCAAGGCTTAGCCTCGTGCAAGAATTGAGACAGGGCTTAGTCTCATGCAAATGTAAGGCAGAGCTTAGCCTTATGCAAATAGGGAGGCAGGTCTTAGCCTCATGCAAGATTTGAGACAGTGCTTAGTCTCATGCAAATGTAAGGCAATGCTTAGCCTTATGCAAATAGAGAAGCAAGGCTTAGCCTCATGTAGAGATCGAGACAATGCTTAGTCTCATGCGAATGTAAGGCAATGCTTAGCCTTATGCAAATAGGGAGGCCATGCTTAGCCTCATGAAGGATTGAGACAATGCTTAGTCTCATGCAAATGGAAGGAAATGCTTAGCCTTATGCAAAGTTTGATACATTGCTTAGTCTCATGCAGGGAAGGCGATGCTTAGCCTTGCAGATATGGAGGCAAGGCTTAGCCTCATGCAAGATTCGAGACAGTGCTTAGTCTCATGCAAATGGAAGAGTAGCAAATAAGAGCGAAGTATTCTTAGCTGGAGATATATTTATGTCTGTTGTTGCGACTATACTCGTGGTTATGACCTATTCCTGCATCCAAAGAAAATTTATGAGTTTTGCGAGGGAGTTTGGTTCGTGCCTTTGTCTGCTTGCTTTGCTCCACTCTGCCCGAAGGTCCTGTTCAAGTCGCCATGGGTAGCACTTGTCTGAAATAAAGTTTTCAAAAATTATGCATGTATGGTTTTCAAAACATAGTAATACGCCAATTAAGAAATTAATTAGATGAATCAGTGACTGTGACGTTATCAGAGACATTTCAACCTCCTTCCCATAGAATTTTGAGGGTCCTCCTCAAAATTCTGCTCCAGTTATCTAAACGATCTTCTGGTTGTTCCATATGCGGTGCCGCTGGCTGAACTTGCTTCAGAATTTTGAGGGCCCTCCTCAAAATTCTGCCCCAATTTCTGATTATGGGGAAAAATGGAAATTTTATTGAATTGTGAATGAACCCACAAGGCTTCCTACGTATCCTCTCTTAAACGGGAATCAGGTCAAGCGTAGTTCAATTACTTCAAATGAAGAAATGCAAATAATTTACACATAGTATCTTTTGACTTCATCTGAGTTGATGGGCTTTGGCCAGATTTCTCTATCCATTTCTGCGAGTATGAGTGCTCCTCTTGTCAGTACCCTCGTCTTGTGAGCTTCTTGAGCTCCTCTGCCATATTATTGATGAGCAGGTCCTTCTCCGCGGATTCTTGTGTGTATGAGGTTGGTTGAGTGAAGTGGGGTAAGGTTTCTATGTTTATGGGATTGTTTTGGTGGATGCCAGGTGTTTGAGTGTAGTGGTGATTATTAGTTGAATTTTGCGTATCGGGATAGGTTGTGTGGTATGTTGAGGAGTATGGTAAGTAGTGGGTATTGAGTCGGAAGATGTTGGTGTTGAGGAGGGGTTGGTACTGGTAGAGGATTGGGATTTTGGGGAGGTGTTGCGTATTGGTGGGGAGCAGGAGGATTTTGCGGATGTTGGTTTGGTGTGTTTTGAGGAGGTACTGGGTTTTGAGAGTTTTGCTGGTTGATGTCTGGGACGTTTAGGGTGAGGGAGAGGTTTGCCAAGTTGCGGATTTGCTCAAGCTCCCCCTGCAATTCTAGTATCTTCTGCTCCAACCGTAAGACCAAATCATTTTGTGCCGGAGTACTCCGACCGTCTGAAGTTTCAATATTTTCCACATGTGCAACATTGTCTTTCCTGATACCACTAATATAATCCATTTTAGCTTTTCCCTTACTTCTCGGATTGCTTGGAGGAGGAGGAGATGGAGGGCCTCTGGATCTGGTGTGATATATTGATGATGCCAGTATGTGCGAACCAGCCTTCAGAGATGGGAATAATAAAAAAAAAGAAAACAAAAAGGTAAACAAGTCAGTAAGGAGTTTTGAAAGGGTATTTGCAGTATTTAAACACGTATTGCGGAAATATAAACGTGTGTCATAATTTGGGACCCTCGTTGTGCCCGAGGTAAGACTAGAGACATGTAGATTTGGAGAAATTTAATTTCGATAACTGACTCATTTCATTAATGTAGTAAATAAGACGAACCTAAAACAACAATAAGTAAATAAGTCACTAATGGAATTTCCCTTACATTCGAATTCTAAAACGACTCTAAAAAATAGATAACCCTAATCTACTTGGTCCCAGAGGGACCTTCTCCAAGCTTGGCCTTCTTGGCTCTGTCAATCAGATTCCCCAGGTCGCGCATGTCCAGTAGTAGATACGCCCTTACTAGGTGTCCTCCTTCGTTTCCCTCTGCATTCTAACAGTCTATGACTCTTTTCCTCATTTTTTCCTCTAATTCCATTAGACCCTGCTCCAGATATTCCAACCTTTCTGTCGACTTTGTAGCCATTTCCATCCACTTGTTAATTGACTCCATGTCAATCTTGTGCTGTTCCAAATGCCTGGCCTCGGACTCGAGGGATCTTTTGTGTAGCCTCTTATACTTTACATGTGCTTCAACGACTTCATCTATGACCCTGTTTCCTTGACCTACCCCTGTCTCAACTATTCCTGCTATGCTATCATCCAACTATGATGGAATGAAGTACACATGACCTGCGTGGTATCCATGGTATCCTTTTCCACAATAATCTTCAAATGCCACATGTGCTGGGACTCACATTTGTATGGAATGGCATTGTTTTGAAAATCTGCTTTGTAATGACCTATTTTGGAGACTCGCGGTATGACTTGTTTTCTACCAGCTTGTCTCATGACCCTGATAGGAACATAGGGATATATTCCCCTTAACCCAATTAACACCAAATACGAAACATTCCTAGATATGATGATGAATTCGCTAGTAGGGAACCACTCGAACATCCAATAAACCTTGTCCTCAGTCAGATTGTTGAAAAACTGTACCCATTCTATAGCATTCTCTAGTTGTGCAAACCTGTCTGAGATGAAGGTCATTCTTTTCGGATGGTGGAAAGCTATGTGGTCATTCCATGGTCTTCGTTTGAATTGTTGGCGATATTGGCCTATCTGAAGATGTTCCAACAACCCAATTTGTAGCACCAAGTTACAACCCTCAAAATGTTTGTACCCCTTTTTGCAACGATCCAGAGCTCGGTACATTTCTGCTGCAATCATTGGAATGATAGTATATGTTTGTCCCTCGATCCCTTCCATTAAATATTTGGTTACCATGGACAATCTGGTGTGAATCATGTCCCCTTGGTTTGGAAACACTATCATACCCGGAAAACAGATGATGAATATGAAAACCTTACGATGAGTCCAACCCAGGGAAGTGATGGATAATTCGTCATGAAAAATGCAATAAGATTTGCTGTGTCCATATCGTTTGTAGAGGAAGTCAAAGGGTATGTAGGACTTCTTCAAGCATTCCAAGTCATCATTCTTTCCCAGACCCATCATTTTCAGAAACCCCCTGGGAGTGCGATTTTCTGGAACTAACAAACCGGGACTATCCCAGGGTAATCCAGCGAATCCTCATATTTCCTCCAAGAGGGGATTCATTTATATATTGCCAAAATGGAATACAGCCCTTTCTCCATCCCAGAACATGGTAGCAGCCTCGATCAACATGTTATTGGGCTGGATGTCTAATAAGGAGGGTAAGTTTCCGAGAACCCTTTTCACGTGATTATTGTCACTTGGCGAAAGGTTTTCCCATCAATCCAACAATAACGGTGGTATATTTCGGACCATGCCAAACCTGGGGACTCCGTGCCTCATTTTATGCAAAATAAACAAAGTTAGACCCTTTCCTCCTCCAGATTCGACTATTTGCACATTAACGATTAGCATATCGGCATTTGTTTCTCCAAACATATCGTTGTTGCGCCTGTTGGGATTATGGAAATCCCGGTGGGCTTTGGACATGGTTTTTCATAGAGGGTTATTATGCGGATAACAAATTAACCCATGCTAGGTTTGATCATGATGCATGTACTTTTATTATCAAAGTAAGGTTTCTATAGAAGTCTAGACTGGTACCCCCAAGCGGACGGTTTCTATAGAAGTCTAGACTGGTACCCCCAAGCGGACAACTTGAGGGGGAAAGGCATAGAACCGTCGACTGCATCGCTGATCGACTAGTTTTACCATAAATAAGCCTTTCCAAATTCAAAAAGGGTAATATAGGAAGAGCGAGGACACTCATCAAGTGCCGTTATGGTATTAATTACGCACGAATGGAATATGATGTCGAGCATGTATTTATGCAAAAGAAAAATAACATGTTATCAAGTATTTGCATGATGAAAGCGATAAAATACGGTATTTAATAATTGTCAAGGCACGAAAGAAAGAAAACAAAGAGATGAGTTAGTTTCCATAATGAAAAAGCGATAAAAATAGGAAAGAGGGAATTTAGTAAGTATAATGTTGCAGTCAAACTAAACGAAGGACAAAAAATAAGTCCATGTAAAGTGTGAATGGGAAAGGTATGCACAAGTATTAGCAAAAATAATAAAGACATACTTATTGAAAAAGACTAATTCACAAAACAAGTTCGTTATGGTAAAAGCCTAAAAATATCCTCAGCTGAGTCGCCATGCTGTCGCGCCCCCTTTTTCTTGCGAAATTGGGTTTCGACTTTTGACAACTACTTTTGAGAGAAGGGAAAAGGAATTGGTTGTTGGAGAGTCACCACCGAACGGATTATACCAGTTTGCATCACCAGAGATCGGGTAAGGTCTCAAATTACCTTAAGGGGAAGGTGTTAGGCACTCCTCGAGATCCACAATGGTGGGTCCCGGCCGAACTTAACTTATGCGAATTAGTCTAAACAAGAAAAACGAGGAATGGTTTACTAGGGACGGGGGGTCCTAAGTTGTTTAGCCTATAGGATCACCCCGTGCAACATAAATAATACTTCGTAACCCCCCCAAAATGGGGGTGATACTCATATTAATCAGCGGGCACAGACTATCATCTCCTGCTACCCGATTACTATCTTTGAGTTTTACCTAAAGCGCTCTAATCAATTCTAACTCGTGTCCTATGCGTGCACTACCCGTCTCTTACGTATGGTCCTAGAGGCATTGGAACCTCTATTTTGGATGGTTCAAGACTTGACCTAAGTTTCTCAAAATTAAAAATACTAAGCGACATACAAAACAGTTAGGGCTTTCAAATAGAGACAAATATGAGCTCAAATTAGCCTCCACCTATAAACAGCAAATGCACGGAACTGATTAACTTTAGTAGATTTATTAATCGCAGAATCCTATAGGCAGGACATCTATGCAATGTTGAACGAACAAACAGGCAGTCATATATGAAATCAGTTTCTTAATGTGATTGTTAGAGCCTACATAAATTTGCCTACTGATTTTAGAACATTATGATTAAGCCTATTGACATGGTATCTAGGTGCTTTAGGCGTTGGTGAAATATGGCACACTATAGTAAAATATCCAGAATTATTTGTTCAATCTTATAAGCATGTTGTCTAGGTGATTCACGTAGTAATTGACAGTGGTAATCACAGAAGCATATTCAGAATTAGTTAATCGAGGCCTATAGGCATGGTTGTTAGTGATGATAAATAGCACAATATTACATACTTTTAATAGGACGATAATTGAAATCGATTTTACACCCTATAGGCTTGATTTATATAATTAAACTAATTTTAAAACCTATAGGCATGTTTCTAGCACAAAATTTTAACAACACAATACATAAAACCTATAGACAGGATTTCTAGCATACAATTTTGGTAAAACAGTATAATCCTATAGATAAGATTTCCAGCATACAATTTTGGTAACACAACACATAAAACCTATAATCAGGGTTTCGAGCATACAGTTTCAACAACACAATACAATCCTATAGGCAGGATTTCTAGCATATACTTTCAACAACACAATATAATCCTATAGGCATGATTTCTACCCGGTGAGTACGAATGTAGAAAATAAGAACCCTTTCCCATTTTACTAATACCCCAGAGTTGTTATAATAAAAATTATTACAGACCAGGTTAATGAATGAATTACAAAAGATAAGTAAAAATATAGAGAGACTACAACAGGCCCAAATACACCTGGACAACTCAAGCCTTCAACCCATAACAACTCCAAGGCTCATATTCATAGATACACAATGACCAGTGGTAAATGATTCATCCATAACACACAGAACTCAAATCTCTAGTGAGTCAGAGTTCCCAAGGGCTTCAAGAACCTAGGGCAGTGCTCACACTAGAGAAAAAATGATCAGAAACAACTCAAGGAAGATTAGAAACCAAACCCCAATGTGTCAGAGTTCACAAGGGTCTCACATGGACCCCGAGCAGTGCTCACACTGGTGTTGATACCCATTTTTTCTCAAAATATTTTTAGTTGAATATATACCTTCAAAATCATGCATTGGTAGCAATTAGTATTTTTCCATAATTTTTCTACATTTTTATTAATTTCTCCATTATTTTATTTCCAATAAATAATTATAAATTGGCATTACAAATGATTTCAAAGGCATTTTTCTTGATTTAATTTATTATTTATGGTACTATCAAGACCAAATTATTCCATAAATATCCAAATTGACACCTTTTGGCTATAATTGCAATGACTTTGCAATTATAGCCTATGCATATAAATTTGTACTATTTTTTACCAGAAATTAGTCTTTTGTATTTTGAAATACTAAATAATCATTTTTTGAAATATTTCTATGCATGAAATTCATTTTTATAATTAGTAACTATTTTATAAATTATTTTTAATTAATTTATCTTGGGTTTTTACTCAATAGCCAATTTTTATTTCAATCCTAGCGCAAAGACCCCAGGCCCAAAACCTAAATCCTACCCGACCCAATCCGCCCAAATGCTGGCCGTTGATCATTATTTATCAATGGTCCATGTTTATTCTTTCCTTAATTAACCTAATGACCTACCCCAAACCCCTCATTCCCTCTCACCCTCTCCGCCGTCACCCTTCTCCTTCTCTCTCAAACCCCCTCTGCCCTAACCCTAATCTCCCTCGATGTGTTCGCTTGCTGTCAAACATGATGGTTCCTCACCACCCTCAGGCCTCTAATGTCTCTCTTATGCCGGTATTACTTTTCTCTAAGGCCCTCAAGGGACGAGGGTTGGTCAACTCACACCTTGGGCCTGTTCTTTCCCGTTTCAGGCCGCTATGGCTCGATTTTGAGTAAGATCTTTCTATTTTTGCCTAAACCTATGGGTTTCTAAGCCGGTATCTTCATCTCTACGTTATTTTTATGAAACCTACTTTCATCTCTTAAACTTCTCAGATATGTACAGATCTGAGATGGATCAAACTGTTTTTCGCTTGTTTTTATGAAAACCCTTCTGATTTTCAAGTGTCTTTTCATTTCTTCCTAACTAGGGTTTCCTTGAAAATCTTTTATTCAAAACGTTTTCTGATTTTAAGTGCTTATTCTCTGATTCTTATGTGTTTTAATCGATTAAGTTTATGTTAAAACCCCTAATTGTTAACACTATGTTTGGATTCTGAGTCGATCCATGTTATTTGATACATAACTTTGTTCTGTACTTTGATTCATATGACCTCTCCTTCGTTTAATATAATGCCTTATGATTTTTCCCCTAGTACGTCTCTATTAGGGTTTCTGATTCGATTTCTCGACTGATTTTGTGTGTTTATGAAATTATGTTTAGCCTATTTGTTTATTTGTGGAAACCTATATTTTCTTCCCTTAAATCAGTACTATTTTGAATTTCTGATTCACCGATTTGCTCTGTTAAGGATCTGCATGCCTAAGTCTTGCCTATTTCTATGATTACGACCCTAATTAGTCGTTCTTGCCTTATTTGATTGTTGTATATTTATTAATTCCTATACATGATTCTTCCCTTAAATTAGACCCCTGATTTAGTTATTCTGAATTCCTTTATTTTGTCTATTTGAACTTCTTTCCTTAATTAGACTACTATTATTACCGTTTGGTCAATTGTCCTTAATTAAATGAGTCTATTCTCAAATCCTTATGTGATTGATTCAGTGATTCCCTTAATTGCTAAGTATTGATTTCCTTTACCTTATTCTGCTATGCTCTTAACTACTATATATACTCTTCTCTATTCTCACTAAAGAGACGTACACTAGTTCAAAAACTCTCTCTTACACTTAAAGCTTTCTGCTCTTTCTTGTTACTTGCTACTTCTATTGAACTATCCATCTATAAGCCAAGGATAGTTATTGCATTATACCGCTCTACATTTTGTGTCTACTCTTCTTCACTGGTATGTTCTGATTCAATTCAAGTTCCAAACCCTATGTGTTTTGTTGTTGCTTTAGTTCACTGATTCCCAGTTCTGTTCTTGTTTACTATTTGGCTATTCAATATGCAGCTAGCATGTTTAAATCTCTGTTTCACTTAGCATATATTAGTTCTTTCCTAATTCAACTTATGATCAACATGTCTATGAACCTGCCTAGTACCTTTGTAGTATGTCTCAACCTGACTCCACTCCATTTGTGTATGTTTGTCTATTTGTTTACTCAGTTTCTGGTACGAATCTATTTTGCAAAAATAATTTGTTACCTCAAGTAGTGCTGATTCTATGCTTAACTCTTTTAGTACAACTATGACCTCAACTGTCTGTTCAAAAATTCATATACATGTACTATGTCTGCATTATTAGTTATTCCCTAGTCCCATAAACTCCTAAAAAAGGCTTTTGTGTTTCTGTTTGTTATGTGTTTCACTGTGTGTTGTATATGTCCCCAACTCCCAATACCCCTGTGTGAGTCATGTTGTTAAGTGATCTGTTTGTTCTGAGTTAATCTGATGTTTGTTTGATTCTTCAAATGCTTACATTGTCCTTGTTCAAACTATTTTACTACTTATCAAATCCTATTTTTTTATAAAACGTCTTTACTTAATTGAATCTTTTTTCAATACTGTTTTCATATCAAAACCTTTTCAAAATTATGTCAGGCACTCTCACTTTACTCCTAAGTCCCTAGGTTTTGCCCCTCCAGTGTGTGTACTGCCGTGGAATCCTTTTGAGATCCCTCTGAACTCTGGCACACTGTGGCTGGCCCTTCCACACTGCACTTACTCAGTTCTTGTTATGAAAGTTTGGGTGTGAGCACTGCCCGGGATCCTTGAGGTCCTTAGGGAACTCTGACACACCCGGACATGAGATTGGCTATGAAACTCTTGGCATTTGGGGTTATAGAGGCTTGGTATCCTCATGATACATCTGGGCCTGCTTCAAGCTCCCTATAGTTTATTTATTTATGTAATTCATTCAGCTATTGGTTTGTAATAACTAATTTGTAAACAGATATTGGGGATGGCTAGTGAAATGGGGAGGGTAGCTGATGATATTGTTGACACAATTGGGTAGAGAACATGCCTTAGGCTTTACATTCTTTATATCTGCATTAGAATCCATATTTTTGGACTAATATGTTCATCCATCATGCCAAACATTCATTAAATATATTGTTCTTAGGACTTCATATTTACTGCTTCAGCATATCACATGTCATTAATCTATGTTTTGTGTTGTATCAGCCTATCACTTAGAGATCCTGATCCTAGGACGATAAATAACATTGACATAAAACTGTCATTCTTGTGTGCATATTAGATACCATGCTCTAGGATTCTGTTTGCATTTGTTCGAATACGCCTAGTTTAACTATCGATCCATGAAAAGGTATAAAACAGTCTCACATATAATTGTCATGTTTTTCTAAATAAAACTGGTATCAATCCTTTCACTCTCAGATTTGTATCACCTAGAACAGCATTGTTGAAGGTTAAATATTATCAAACTGTCTAAAACAACTTGTAACTGTTATGCGCAGTCCCACGCCTAGGCAAGCCTTAGGTAATTAATCTTTATAAAAATGGAAAACTATTTTTATTGTATTTATTGCTTAAAGGCTAACAGGTTTAAAATCAGTGGTTAAACTGATTAGGGCCCTGTCTTTAAAGTTTTTATGAAACAATGTTGCATATTCCTGTGCATTGATGTCACTTTGACATCCTGTCTTAGGACCCTTTTCTAATAAAACTGCCTTTGTCTGTATTTGAGACGTGCTATTTATTTGAATTATCTGTGGAGGTGAATCTGAGATTTTTAACTGTTTCTGTCGCTTATCTGCTAGTCCTACTTGTTCTTTCTTGTCGCCTAGAATTTTCCCTTTTAGCACCTTAGGGGGTTGTCTAAAACTGCCCAGACTTAGAGGTCCTAAACTCCTCCAGGACTACAAGGAGGGGACGGGTAACAGCACGCTTAGAGCTCGTTAAACAAAACTCGCTTAATAAACCGCTAAGGGGGGNGCACAGATATGATCCTATAGGATAAAAAACTTAGGACCTCCCTTATCCTTTACATATGTGTGCTTGGACTGTTAATCTGTTAAGACCTTTATTTCTTTACATACGTATTCTTAGACTATCTACTTGCTACTTGAATAATTCACAAAGTATGTTTGGACAGGACCTACAGTTGTGGACTTTGAGGGGTGCCTAACACCTTCCCCTTAAAGTAATTTCAAGCCTTTACTCAATCTCTAGTTATGCAATTAGTGTTATGAATGACCCGTAGTAGGTGACCTAACGCGTCTTAATTCGTTAGGTGGCGACTCTTCGAACTCATTATACTACCTTTCCCAAAAGGAAATGAGTTGTCCCAAAAATGTCGAAAACCCTGACCAATCTGAAAGGAGAGGAAAAAGTGGGGTGCGACAATTGGGGGAGGTCAAGGACAAAACCTAAATAGTCTAAGGATAGGGATTCAGGATGGCATAGGCAACATATAAAAAGTAGGCAATGGCTAAGGGAAAGAATTTGAAAAGACATACTTGATTTTAGGAAGCAAACATCGCGTAGTTCAAAACACAGAGTAGTTGATCAAAAAGGACAACAAGACTTAAACACACAGGCAGATTAAATTGAAAGAGTTAGAAAAACAAGTTGGAAGGATTTACAAAGCTCTTCATGCACAAATTCATAATACTTAACAAGTTAAATCCTGAAAGGTATAATTATGCTAAGTGTACATGCTAGTATTAAGGACAAAACCATGTTTACTTATATCAGGGAACAAACAACATGGTAGGAAAACATAAATCTGAAAAGTAACCTAGAGTTAAGCAATCACTTGAAAGAGTATGGAATTAAATGGAATAAAGACATGCTAAAGAACACATTATCAAGGCACATAAGTGACAGAAAAGGCCTTAGCACAGATTCGAACACATCAAGGCAAACATTGCAAAGATTCAGAATAAGTGAACTTGTCAATATCACCTATAGGTATTCTAGTGTTAACATAAGAGATTACTTTTAGAAGATTCAATGCAAGTGCTTAACAACGTTGCATACATGAAGAAGTTTTAGGAGGCATTATGCTAAAACACTTAAGAGGATTCATATTATTCAAAATAAGTATAAAACAGTCGCAGAACTAACAACATTAATTAGAGAACTAAAGAGACTCAAACAGACGTAAAATTGACAGAATCATGCTTAAAAAATAAACTTAAGCACACCGGACCATAGACACAAGTCACAGATACATAAGAATGAAACGACAAGGGTACATAACTCACCATTTAAACGAGAAGTGCAAGAAAATGACAAAAACCACAGTGTTCTGAATCAACAATGAGAAGCAAAGCCCAGAACTTAATGGTCTTGGCTTTCAACCGGCCAAGACCATAATGTAGAATAAGAATAATAACAGAATAGAGTTTAAGACTAGTGAGGTTAATGATTTTCGAGTCTGTCCCAAAGGAATAAAGGGAAAGGGTTTATATAGCCTTAAACTACGGCATGCAAATATGGAAACAATCAATCACATTGTTTAAGGGAAAGTTCGGAATACTATTAAGGAAAATCAATAATTAAACATGTCTAACTAAAGCAAGTAACCACAAAATCAGTAAATGAAAAACTGAATAATAATTGAAACCCTAAAATAAAGTTAGTCGGAATGCACATAGACAGATACTGAGGAAGAAATCAAAAATACAAGAACCTTTAACAGTTTTGAGCCCTAATTTAGGGCCAATAATTTAGGCAAATAATATCATGAAAAATAGAAGGCAGATATACGGAAGGTCGAGATAATCAACCAAAATAGATTTTAGCAAGATCTGAGCCCTAATTTTAGGGAAAAATAAATTAGGCAAGGGTTGTTAATGAAAAATTACAAAAATAGACATACAAGAGCATAAAAGAGGTTTTAAAAAAAATGATAAAAATATAAAAAATCTGTAAAACGATCTAAACCCTAATATTTAGGTTAAATGAGAACAGAGAAAAATCTCAGAGATTCGTACATAGAGAGAGGGAAGACGAACACAACTGAGAAAAAAAGAGGGTTCGAACCGAATTTGGTCCGAAAATGGAGAGATTAGCTTACCATGTTAGGCAAGCTGCTAAATTATACCATATTTGAGAAGCCAATAATAATATAGAACCAATAATGCAAGGAAATCCTCAAGGGATTCCATATCCAGTGAGAATTGGAGGAGGTTAGGGGATGACAGCGGCTTAGGTTTCATGAGGGTGAGAGATGAGTTGAGAGGATTCAATGACGGCGGGTAAGAGGGAATGGGGATAATCAGGGTTAGGGAGCTAATATTAAAAGGGTAGGTTAACAGAGGGCCGTTGATATAAGATCAACGACCAGGATTTAAAATGGGAGTGGGGCGGGTCAGTCGAATGGGTCGCGACCGGGTTAGAGTAATTGGGTCATTGATTTTGGGCTGGGGTTGTTGGGTTAGGAATTTTAGGTGTTGGGATGGGTAATTGGGCTGGTTTGGTTAGCCTAGGTCCTAAAAATAGGAGGAATTTAAGGCTATTAGTTAAATACCCATTTTTAATTAATAAAATAATTCGTAAAATAATAAATAAAATAGTAAAAATATTATTTGTACATAAAAATGGTTAATAACAATTATTTAACACTTTAAAAAATATAAAAGTTATTTTTTGCAAAAATAAATTAATTATAAGCATGCATAGGCTATTATTGCAAATGTGCAATTTTAACCTTAAAACTGCAAATGCAATTATAATAAATGCACCAAAAATATTTAAAATCTGGTATGGATATAAATGATGAATTTATATGATAAAATCATAATACAATAATTTTTGATACATTTAATAATTGTTTATCTAATAAAATATGGAAAAAAATTAATTTAAAAATCTTTAAAGTTATAGAAAATTACAAAAAATACTTGTATGTGTTTATGAGTCAAATGACGATGCATATGCACCCTTATGAAAGTATATATGTTTATTTTAAATATATGAGGGAAAAATTGGGTATCAACAAACATTTGACCCACTTTTGGAGATATAGTTGTCTGAGACGGAGCTGCTGTTGGGGGTGGTACTGGATCCTGAGGTACTGGATCATCATGCTCTACCCCTTCTTCATGTTCAACCCGGGGTACTCGAACTCCCTTTGTGGATTTACCCCTCCTTTTCTGAGTTGAAGCCTTCTTAGTTCTACCTTGAGCCACAATGGTAGCAATAGTTTCTTGAGCAGCATCCTGAGTGTCGGTGTCAGAGTTGCGAGTACGAGCCATTTCTGCGAGTTTTAGAGAAACGAATATATTAAATAATTTCTTAGAGGTAGGATCTACTGCACGATCTAAAGTATGAAAAAAATGAGACTTTTCCTAAATGCTTATAGCCTCCTGTTTATAAGTATGACGCGCTTCATACCCATAAACAAGACTCTACTAACACAGCTTCATAGACCCCTAGGACTCCATAAACCTGAGGCTCTGATACCAAGTTTGTCCTGACCCATTTTCTAAACAAGCAGTGACCGGCACCCGATCACTAAACATGACCGAGCGAACCATATGTGCTTATCAAATCTATTATAACTTCAAACTTTATATGCAACTAGGCAATACTTTAAACAAATACTTTTGATTAATTTAAGTATTTAAAATAAATCAACTCCAAAACTTTATTCGTAGTAACTATTGAAATACTGCTAAGTTATTATCAAAAACATCTGAATCTTAACCCAACTACGTGTCTATGAAGCATCTATTGATAAACTGACGCACTGCTCAGGACATGAGATTGCCTGACTAGTTATCCAAGTAAACAAAGAAATAACTAGATAAATATGACTTTAAGAATACTCCACGAACAAAAGCGGAGCTCACCAATAGCACTGGAAGAGAGGGAAGTCCTAACCCGTAGCCTGTTTGCCTGCAAAACCGGTTCATACGTTGTACCGCAGACCAACATAGGTTCCCAAAAGAGAACGTCAGTACCATCCATTGTACTCGGTGAATCTCAACGACAAGGGACAAAACTTTAATAATATATACATTACGAGCAAAGATTCTAAATGCATGTAAAACATAAAGCTTATAAGAATAATTCTAAAATAATTGCATAATATCAGTTTATGAATATTCTAAAAGAAATTATTTTGTTTTTCTTTAAAAAAAATTACTTCACTTTATACTTTGGGAGTTCCAACTATCCTGACCTATTTCTGTCTTAGTCACCGTGTGATAGGCATGGGTTCGATCCCAACCTGATCGAATAGGCCCAATCCACGAGGTGCCACTCGCTTCATGGTTCTCAACGCTCCTGTATCATACCTTAGCATGACTAAGTAAATTCTCAGCAACGAGACCCTCGGCTCGTGTGCCCCCTACTTTGGCACAAGTAGTTTCAGGAAGTCAACGCCTTGGTCAGGACCCTCGGCCTGGACGATGACCCCTTCTCAGAATAAAAGATACTCCCAAAAATCTTTTCTTTCTAAAACTTTTTCTTGTGACTTTTCAAGTCTAAATCTTTTATTTTTGGAACATCATGTACATGTTCATGCTGGTATCCTTAAATGTAAAACATGACATAAGAATGAAATAAACATCTAAAATTATTTCTAAAGATTCTTGCTTCTTCATAAATTTTCAACATGAAACTAGCATATAAGAATAACACAAAAATCTAAAAATTTATGCAAATGTATCGTAATAAATCATCTAAACTTTTGCTAGACAATTCTAAGTTAATAGGTACTCACTTGCTCGAATAAGTAAATATAAACTCTTTTAAGCAATTCATCAAACACCTTGTATGCGTGCTTTTGTGAGATAAACCACTTTAGAAAAGAATTATATCAACTCACTTCAAAACTTCTCAAGTCAATACGTAGGCCCCAGTCCAATTGATACTAGTCAAACAATCGATTCTACAACAATCAGTGCATTTTAATTAATTATAGAGTTTCACACCTAAATATGAAATTTATTGTTAATATAGAGAAAGAAAGGAATTGACTATTCAATTCTTACCTATACTTACTGTAGAGTAATTAACAATAGAGAATTTTATATACCTGAGTTCAAAAATTAGTGACTTATAAAGAACCCTAAATTTTTCGTTGCCCGGCTCTCTATTTCGTGAGTGAACAGAACACGCTTTTGCCTTCTGCCCTTTTTACGTGAATGACAGAACGCCTTTGTTTTCCAACAACCCATTTTAGGGGCTTTAGGCCCCTTTTCCCTTTTTATAAAAAAAATTAACTAATAACACTTTTAATAATTAATAATATTTCTTTAATTGTATATCTAATTATTTATAAATAGAAAAGTAACTCGAAAATCAATTACAAGGGTTTAAATTCGTAATACGAGTATAATTTAAGGGAAAAAAATTTAAATTCTATTTTTAGCGAGTGTTGACATTTTTCGTAAATTTGAGGAGTATTTATAATTGTTTTTCTTTCTTTTCCTTATATATTGTACTTGGGACTGATTTTGGCAGTCAATTAATGGAGGTATGAAAAAATGTAATATTATAATATGTATTGAATTTTTATTACTTACAGTTTTACATATTGATTGTATGACTGCAATTTCATATTCACAGTAGAATTTCTCTGATGGTTTTTATAAATTAGAGTCGAAATTTTAATTTTGTTTAGAACTCCATTTTTATGGCAAGAGCCGATCAAAGAGTGATGAATATACAAAATTGTGTAGTTTTCGATCGAAGAATACTCAATATAATATATAAAAAATTTTAAAAACTTAAAGCCCCTCATTACAGTTTGGCTTTAGATCCCGAATTGTATTGAGCCGCCTCTGAATTACAATATACTGCATTACTAATTTGTTCTTTAACTTTTGCCCCAGACTAATGAGAAAGAACTATAGAAAATGAACAAGAACTGACGGGGTTCTGTTATTATTTACCTAACCATTTTATATAATAATTTTATTTTGTACCTTTTTTTTCTTTATAAATATTGCAGGTTTATTCTTTATAATGATTTTTTTTAAGCAATCCACTAGGCAGTGCCTAGGGCTAGTTTTTATTTATATATAGTAAAATAAAATAAAGTATCATGTCGTCTTGCAAAGTGCAAAACCATAATTTATGCCTATTACATAAATCCTATTATCAACTTTGGGCTTGAACACCCCAAACTTGATATTACACACTGAAATACTAATACTATGAACACTACTGTCTAAAATTTGTATAAGAACTATCTAAGATAATGTGTAAACTTTGTTGCCTTGATAATCACTCATACTGTGCTGCTCGATCCATGTGTAGTTCATAATCATTGCTTCAAGTAGAATCCAGTATGTTAATCTGCATTGCATATCAACTGTCTGAATTCGATCCCTTTTGTGGCTATCAGCTGCTTGCTTCACTGTCGAACAATGTATCCATTGCTTGTGTATCTTCCATAGTTAGCCTTATAACCATCCCAGTTTTGGACCTTGCACATTTTGTTTCCAGTTATCCTTAGGGAATACCAAATAAAGTATACTGAACTTATGGACAGTCCTGTTATACTATTTTTGATTCCTTTGGCATGTGTATTCTCTTTGTTTTGCATTAATATCCTTCCACTAACTGGTACCTTATGTGTTATACTGTATATTCGTGTTTGCTTTGAGTCCAACACGACTGTTGTGCAGTACATAAGGTATCCTTCTTCCATCTTT
>ML365549.1:0-22318 GCA_005239505.1 Nicotiana paniculata
GACATTCATAGCTTCTTTGTTTTCAGATCTTGGTATAAACTTGCTCCATTTTCTGACTTCTTAATTGTCATTCCCTTTGCGAGGTTCATAGATGGGCAGCCTTTCATTTCCAGCGGAGGCCATGCTTAATTCCATGTCATGGGCATGAGTTGCAAGTTATTCAAATGTGCTAGGCTTAATACCTTGCAAGATGTAGCGCAATACCCAATGCATGCCTTGGATGCACATCTCTATGCCAGAAGCTTCACTAAGACTGTCTTTACAATTGAGGCTTGCATTCCTCCGACGATTGATAAAGTCGATAACTGGTTCACTCTTCCGTTGACGAGTACTTGTGAGTTCNCGAAGTCTACGGCTTTGCGTAGGTAAACGAGGACTTGGAAGAAACTTCATATTTGTTTCTTATAGTCCCTTCAATAAATTCCTTTAGTTGATTGATTGGAATCATCCCTTCCAAAAAGACTGGAATTTCCTTAGTGGATGCAACTTGTCGTGGGGGAGCATCAATCTCTTGAACTTCTAGGAGTTTGCCAGGAGCATGGGTGGATTCTTCTTCCATCAAGATTCCCACCCTATCTGTTAGCTTATTGATTCTAGCATCTTGATTTTGCATGTACTTGGTCAAGCCAGCGATTGCTTCCGTCAAGTTTGCCAACTGCTCCCCCACAGATGAAGTGTTTGTCACCATGACTTGCATGATTGTCATGGACGATGGAGAGTAACATGAATTTTCACACATATTGATCCTTGATTGGCTCATGCTATGTGGTGTAAGTTGGGAGGATCCATCACTTGAAGCGTCATCATCTTCCTTCACAGCAGAGTGCTTGGATCCGGAGAAGTCTAGCAGAGCAAGAGTTTTCTTGATCTTTTCAGCAACATCGCTTCCTCCTTCGGGTGCATTTGTGGAAGATCTTGATTCTTTTGAGGATGAAGATCCGAAAACAGGGGTAGATGCGAACGACACTTAGGGTGCTTGTTGTCCTAACGAGCTTGCTTTGCTCCTCATAACTGGTCCAAAGCTTCCAAAGGTAACTTCGAGTATGTTTTCCACATCAGCATAGAACCTGGAATTGGCAGCCTTGGCGGAAGTTGAACTGGAGTTGATTTTCTTGGAAGCCATTTTGTTGTTCTTGAACTTTGGTGATTGAAAAGTTGAGATGAGAGGTAGAGATTGTCCCACTGGACGTGCCAGAATTTGTAGACAATAAATTACGTCGAGAAAATAAAATCAAGACCGAAAAATATCGCAAAAATCGTAGTATTTTTATTTCAAATATTTGGGTGTTACAATCTTTATGAATCCTCTGTTTGTTCTTTTCAATAGTAAATAAAAGAGCCTCCGAGCTAAATCTTGAACTTTATTTTATTTTAATCCAAGTGCTTGAGGCTTGATCTTGATCCTGGCGTACTTTAATCCAAGGGCTTGCAGCTTGTTCTTGAATCTTCGTCTTGATCTTTTAATCCTTAGAACACTTGAATGCTTGTAGCTTTTAGAGAAATCCGCAGCGTTTGATCCACGAGCTCCCTCTTGCTTTTTGTTATAACTTTTGGTGGTTTTTCTGGGTTATGAAGACTCATATTTATAGTTGTGGAAGAGAAGAGTTATGATAAGAACAAACTCTTTCCGACCAATCAAATTAAAGTGTGACAAGGCTGTATTTGATTGGCCAGAACATGTCACTTGCAAACGTGACGCGGTTTCATTGGCCTTTTAATGTGACTTGACATGCCTTGTCATTTTGACACGTGTCATGATCCTATTGGCTCTTCCGTTTGCTTTGGCATGCCACGTCATTTGACACGTGGCACCAAACTGGGCCTCTAGGAAGATGGCATATTGGGCCTAATGAAGTGGGCTTATCACTTGTAACCCAAATTAATGGGCTAACCCAATGGATTAAGACTTATTTATTAATATATATATATATATATATATATATATATATATATATATATATATATATATATATATATATATATATATATATATATATATATATNCCATAATATTAATTTGGACCAATATATCTTGAATTTATAATATAATCCAAATTATTTTATAAATTTAATTTTAATAAAATTTATATGCCTACACATAGTAACGAGAATTGATTCTAAGTAAAAAGTTGATTTATATAAGATTTTCTTTTAGAATCACTTGATGAAGTCATATTGTGAAAGAGCTTATCCTTTAATTGTTAAATGTTTTATGTTATAATATTTGAATTCTGAAGTATAGAAAGGAAGCAAGGGAGTAGAATATAACAGTTTTTATAAATAAATAAGGTTATGAAAACAGGAAAATAAGATATATGCTAATCTACGGAGTGCAATTAAATCAAATCCGTAAAAAAATTACTCATATTTTATGGAGTGCAATAAATCAAGTTTGTAGAAGACATTATTTTCACGTAGACTCTCCATATCATTTCAATTTTATGGAATGTTCCCGTAAGGATATATTATTTTCACCTAAATAAATATTCAGATATACGTAATTGGTGTTTACAAAAATTTACCTTAAATCAATAAACTAAGTAATCAGCGCCGAATATATGATTTTCTTTTCAAGAAAAAATGAAAAGGAAATAATACCAAAATTAAGAAAGGGGTAATATAGTCATTACGCAACAAAGGAGCTCACCGTCATTAAAAATTGGACAGGGGGTTTTCAGTAAATTTAATACCTGATCGATTTACAAAACGAGAAGCCCAAACCGAGTCGAATAGAAAGGGTTTGGGAGAAAGAGAGATAAGAAGGAGAGAAAAGGCTCGTTTTAAGTTTTTCGTTTTATAGTTTTTAAGAACTTTTAACAAAAATTCAAAATCTCAAAAAATTAAATACAAAAACAGTCCTCTTCGCGCGCAGTTGTTAAGCCTCACTGGAGCCAGCCATGGTGGCTCAGGTAGTAGAGACCACCGCCGCTGCCGCCGACGATGGCGGAGGAATTGGAGGAATTAGAGGTTCTCCAATCGCCGTTGATGAATCTCAGGAGGAGCAGTTAGAGAAAACGAAGACGTTGATTTGCGCTCTCAATTTCCTCTCACGCAATCTACCGATACCTCCTGACGTCTTCGATGCCGTCTCTTCAATTTACCACGGCGGCGCTGATGATATAGATGTCGGTGACGATGATGCCTCCGCCGCTGCTGACGTGGACAGCCGCGACAGTGTGTCTATGCGAGTGAGTAGTTAGAAATTCTTATTGAGATTAATCTCTCTTCTTTTTTTTTTTTGAATATTTCGCATTATAGTAATTGTGCTAGAATAGTGTTACATTTCGCTAGACTTTTATGTGATAGATGTTGATACATATAGGCACTGAGTATATGATCTTCTCAGCTTTAGAGGGGGAAAAAAAAGCAATACTAGGGCTTGATACATTATTTGCTTTTCATAAACCGCACATACTTATGTTATACACACACACAAATATATATATATATATATATATATATATATATATATATATATATATATATATATATATATATATATATATAATGCATATGTATTCTATACTTTTAGATGTGCTACATATAGGCACAATGCACTATATGCTTAGATGCAGATACATAGAGGCAGTGATAGAGCTAGGAATTCTAGCAAGGGGATTCAAAAAATGCAAACTTGCAATCTAAAACAATTTTTGAACTACCTTTGTCACTACATGATAACTTCCTTTATCTCAAGGGGATTCAAAAGTTCTTATATATACGAAAAAAGTTTATTTTTGCCCTATTTACACAGTATAATTTTCTAACAAAGGGGATTAAATTGAATCCTCTTCATTGGCTGTGGCTCCGCCACTGCCTACATAGTATACTTTTCTCAAGGTTATAAAGAAGTTAAAACAAGACTAGGGCTTAATACATTATTTGCTATTCAATTTACCTTTTTTTTCTTCGTACTAAAGTTAATCCTTTTCCCCAAGATTTTTCGCTTTTGTAAATACTCTATGTTGCTGTTGCTGTTTTAGTAGAGATTTCAGTAGAGGTCATTTGGGTAAAAATCAACAAATTGAGTTGTGAAGTATAGCAGTATGCAGTTTGTGTTGATTGGTATGTGCTTTTTGTATGTTTAAGCATGAAGAAATAGGTATCTTTTTTTAAGAGAAACTTTTTTCTTAGAGGACAAGTTCTTAAATTTTGTGTAATTTGAAGTTGTTGATGAAGCATATCTGAGTAGTCAAGCTATCATTTGTTTATTTGCTTAATTTGGGATCTGAACCATGGTTGAGTTGGATCAAGAAAGAAGTCATTTTCAAATATTATGCCTCTTTGTACCAATATGTTTTTCCTTATATGCAGAATGGTTCAGGTATGGGAAGTTACGGAGACCTGATGGCAGATTTTGAGGATTCGTTGTTGAGGCAACGGTCAAGTTATACATCAGGTTCTGGTTTGACAAAGTTAAAGGAAGATCGTTTTCAAAGCCATATCCAGCATCGCCTAACTGAACTTGAAGGTAAGTGTAGCTCAGAAATAATGGATATCCATGGAATTGTTTGACATGGTTCTGCATATACTTAGGGCTGTTTTGAACATGATGTGGAGATTTTTACATAGCGTCATTAGTTTTATTTGCTTTGATATGCTTTTAGAATGGTTTTTGCCTTTCACTTTTGAGGTTATAGAATTTGAGGTGCTAAATCCTCTTGCTAGTGACATAATTAGGTTTATTGAAATGCTTAGTAGGTATCCTCCTTAGCAGATATGTGGTTCGCCGAATTTGATTTTGTCATAGTATTCATCAGACTGAATCTATTTAGATTATGAGAAAAAGGCCTATATATATTGGCCAATTTATTAGTTCTTAGAAATGCTCTTTTTGAACATGCCCAACCATGCAGCTCCTGATACCAAAGCTTCATTATCTTTTGTCTTTTTTGGGAGAGAACAGCATGCATCTTTATCTTTTCTGTTTGACAATGGATAATCAAGTTTGAACATAATCTGTTGACGCATGTTATGCGTGTGGTGGGGCTTAATGTAGGTTTTGGTTGTTGCGAGTCTAGCTGTTTGCTGAATTTTGGCTTTCAATGTTACTATCATCTCTCTTTGTTCTTACTATATCATTGCACCTCTCTACTGGTTTTGTCAAGTTATAAGTAATCCCCCCACCCCAGCCCAACCCAATGTGCTCTGTTAGCACAGAACTTAGATAATAAGATTATCTTGTTCACTATAGAGGGTAATCACTCAACATGTTGTGATATATTTATATTCAGCAATGCTGTATGCCCTTTATGCCAGCCCTTCTTATACATGTGGCAAATATCTTATACTTTCATCTATTACCAGACTTGCCAACCAGCAGAGGCGAGGACTTGCAATCAAAGTGCTTGCTGGAGCTTTATGAACTAAAGGTAAAGGAACATGTGGCATAGTGTTGTTTAATAAGACATATGACTGTTATTCATGATCTGTCCATTGCAAAGGTTTATAAGGGTTTTCTTTTGTGATATACATTTTCGTCTATGTTGTATTCAACCATGCCAGTTATCTTGCAAATCAATTGTAAAATGTCCTCCCTGCTATAAGGTACGGTGAAATAAACAGGAGTATTTCTGACCTTTCTGTGTTACATTTTTAAAAAAGCATAAAAGTATGCTTCTAACTATGACTTAATGGAACTATGTCGACGGTGAAACAATAGTATTACAATTTTCTGTAGTAAAGCCCTTATCTTATGTAGCATGGATATGGATCCGAGTGTTATACTCTGCATGACCTATGAGTACAATATGAAGATACAGAAATTTTAATTATGGGGATATGATGCACAAATTTGGGGGCAATATTATGTCCACATTTTATATATATATTTCATCATGTCCTACAATCTTATGAATTTTTCCAGAAGCATTGATGTCTATTCAAAATCAAAATAAGATGCAAATATGCACATGCTACTCAAACCTATCAATATAATGATAAAATATTTCTGAAACATTAAATACAATAGGAATTTATCAATATTAAGCTTAAGCAAAAAAGTTTGTTATTATGATAATAATAATCCCAAATCTTCCTTTTATAATTGCTTTTTGGCCCATAATTATCCAATAGACTCGAAATTTGGGATATTCTAAAATATGAGTAACTTGTCTCCCAGAAAACAATATAACTTCTCTCTTTTGATACAGAAGTGGTTCCCAGTTCAGAATTTAGTTCATGTGCTTCATTGCCCTAATCCCCATTAATACCTGCCATACTCCCAAGCATCTGTAGCTCAGCAAATTGTGGAACTAATCCATCTCCATTATGCTTAACCTGGGAGGAATTCTTTGTTTTCTGCATCATATGTGCTAGTGGAAGTGGACAGACTAACCACCTATTTGAGCTTCTATTTTTTGGCTGTAGAAGTGGTGTAGGTGGTTGGCAATGGTTTTACGTCTCATTGTTATTTCTACTTTGCAGTTAGCAGATTTACAATGCAAAGTTCGGTCTGAACTGAGTTCTGAATACTGGCTTCGCCTGCATTGCGCTAATCCTGACAAGCAATTGTTTGACTGGGGGATGACGCGATTGCGACGCCCTTTATATGGTATAGGAGACGCCTTTGCTGTCGAATCTGATGATCCTTTGAGGAAGAAGCGTGATGCGCAGGTAAAGTGATATATGCCTAGCCTGTCAATTGTGCCATATATGTGATAGAGACAGTTGCCAAGACTCAAGTTAATGTTTTTAAGCACAAAGGGTGTATATGCTTTCTTTTTTCCTCTCAATTTCAAAGATGGGGGTTTGGTCTTGATATAGGAAAGTACAGATAGTCTTAGTCATATCTGCTATCTAATGGTAAAGCTGAGAAGAGAGCTACGCTGAGAATTTGGGATTTTAAGAATCAGTCCACTGTCTTTAATTCTTGTGACCCCATGGTAGGAAGCTTTTATATACTAATTTTACAGAATTTGATGTCAGAAGCCTGTTGGTAACAACAATAATTTTTTTGCAGAGGTTGTCAAGATTAGAAGAGGAGGAGAGAAACCGTGTGGAAACTACGAAAAGAAAGTTCTTTGCGGATGTACTCAATGCAGCACGTGAACTCCAATTACAAGTACAGGCTGTTCAGAAACGGCGGAAACAAAGGAACGATGGTGTTCAGGCATGATATTGTTTACTTTCTCCTATTTATTCTACTGTCTATTCATTTATTGAACTCCATGTGCATAATTGAAAATACGATGAACCAAAATTGAGTTGTGACCTAGAGAGCGGATGCAGTCTTCACCTGTTATACTCTTAGAATGTGGCGGATTTTATCTTGGCTAAATGAAGCAATCTCTGTTTCATAGGCTTGGCATGGAAGGCAAAGGCAACGGGCTACTCGTGCTGAGAAACTGAGGTTACAAGCTCTGAAAGCTGATGATCAAGAAGCTTACATGAAGATGGTGGAGGAAAGCAAGAATGAAAGATTAACAATGCTTCTAGGGAAAACAAATGAGCTCCTTGGTCGTCTGGGAGCTGCTGTTCAACGGCAAAAAGATGCTGATCATGATGTTATTGAATCTATGGAAGGTTCAGATGCTGAAATGGCCCCTTCTAAGACTGGAACTCCTGGGCAGTCGCTTCCTGAGGAAGAAGAGGATGTTCTTGATGATGAGCCCGCACGTGATGTAAAGACTAGTGACTTACTTGAAGGTCAGAGAAAGTACAATTCAGCTGTACATTCAATCCAGGAGAAGGTAAAGGGACATGCCTCTTCTCTGTTATCTTTTACCTTAAATATTCCAGGGAGTCTTGTTGGAAGTTGTGCCTAAGTTTCAGATATTGAATGCATGGTTGGTAGCAAATATTGAACCTTCCATAGGTTTTCTAGATTTAGAATCTCATCCTTTCTTCTAGTTCTTTGGTCAATGTGCTTGAGTTCCATATTGGTTGTGACTGGGTGTCTTCTCATTTCATAGCAGGGTTTCCATATTCAGAAACTATTGCTGTTGATTATTTCAGATGATCTCGTCAGCGTTTTGTTACTCATGACTGGTGTTTCGTTATTACAAAGGAGAATCTATCTTTAATCTAATCATGAAATTTAATTAAGAGCAAGTATTTAGATTCTGATTAATTGTAATCTATAATGTGAATATGTGGTTAAACTGATTCGCTCCTTAAGTTTCTGTTCTTACTTCCTTTATTTTATGGAAATATTAGACCTAGCATGTTGCCAAATTATCTGAATTGAATGACTATTCGGATATGTTGTTGTGAGACTCTTTTAAGCTCCACTACTTATGTTGTGGAACTGAGCTAACTAAACCATAGAATGTGTTACCTCTTTTTAGTTATGCACTTTGTGTTGGTGTCATCGTCCTGTTTTGCCTCCAAACCAGCTTCACCATTCAGGTTTTATGATATATTTTCTTTTAAGTCGTAAGCAGCCAAGAATCTGTACTAATTTTATACCACATCCAATCTTGATTTCTATTCTCCAGTCCCAAAATATCATGTTACATCCATTATTTGTTTCTAATCTCAGCCGAATGACTTCAGGCTGATGTACAAGGATCTTATCGTTTATGACTAACTCCATGACGATTGCAATATAGCTGTTCTCCCTTTTACTGCTGAAATCTTCTTAGTATTTCCATCCCTTGTTTTGTGTTAGTGCTTTTGCAAATCTAATGCAGTATTCATATTTGTAGGTTACGGAGCAACCAGCTATGCTTCAGGGTGGAGAATTAAGACCATACCAGCTGGAGGGCCTCCAGTGGATGTTGTCTTTGTTTAATAACAATTTAAATGGAATTCTGGCGGATGAAATGGGACTCGGCAAAACGATCCAGACAATTTCTTTAATTGCTTATCTTATTGAAAACAAGGGTGTAACTGGTCCCTACTTGATTGTGGCTCCAAAAGCTGTACTACCTAATTGGATTACTGAATTCTCTACATGGGCTCCCAGGTATGCACCTCTCTCTCTCTCTCTCTCCCTCCCTCCCTCTCCCTCCCTCTCTCTCTCTCTCTCTCTCTCTCTCTCTCTCGTGCACGGAGCAGGGAAACACACACATGGATTTTGTCTGTTTAAAGGTGCACTGTGCATCACATTTCATGGGATTTTTTTCGCTTGCAGCATTGATGCTGTTCTTTATGATGGTCGTCTGGAAGAAAGGAAGGCACTGAGGGAGGAGTTAACAGGAGAGGGGAGGTTCAGTGTGCTGATCACACATTATGATCTTATTATGAGAGACAAAGCATTTCTTAAAAAAATTCATTGGCACTATCTGATTATTGACGAAGGGCACCGATTGAAAAATCACGAATGTGCTCTTGCACGGACTCTTGTGTCAGGGTATGTGAAATGTAGTTTTTTGTTAAGTTGCTAATGTATAAGAATGTTAACCAAAAAGGTGTAGGAACAAGAGCTTATGATAATCTTCTTAGTTATGAGTTATGGATTTGCTCATCTCAGTTAAATTTTAGCACTCACCTTTGCTGATAAAGGTATAATCTGATGCACCGGCACACAATCGAATGAGTAATGAGTTTTATCTTAAAAAAACAATTATGGGGATATGCCAAAAATCGGGAAGTCATTTTTTGGCAGTTCAATTTTCAAGGATAAAAGTTCAGATATGGGAAGCGTTCCTCTAATAAGGTGTGTAATATTTGCAGCTATAGGATTCGTCGGAGACTTCTGTTGACTGGTACCCCGATCCAAAACAGCTTACAGGAGTTGTGGTCTCTTCTCAATTTTCTTCTTCCGAACATCTTTAATTCAGTGGAGAATTTCGAGGAGTGGTTTAATGCCCCCTTTGCTGATAAGTGTGACGTCTCTCTAACTGATGAAGAGGAGTTATTGGTTATTCGCCGGTTGCACCATGTACGTCTTGGTTCATTATTTGCTGATGTACTTCTTTCCTGCCTATTTTGAATTTATTGCGCCGTTTCATATGCACTTTATGCTTTCTTGATCTAATGCTTTTGACTACTTTTAGGTAATAAGGCCGTTTATATTGAGGAGGAAGAAAGATGAAGTGGAGAAATTTCTTCCTGGGAAAACACAAGTTGTTCTTAAATGTGATATGTCTGCATGGCAGAAAGTATACTACCAGCAGGTCACGGATGTCGGGAGGGTTGGATTGGATTCTGGTGAGTAGTAGCTTCCGTCCAGAAAGTATTGCCTTTAATCCATTCCTTTTAGACATGGTTGAACTTAAAGATTGTATTTTTATTTTTTTATTTTTTTTGCGTTGGGTGGGGCGGGATATAAATTCCTGGAGAGGGGAAGGGAAAACAACTGTGCTTTGAATACTCTCTCTCTCCCTCTCTTCCTCTATTTCTCTTGGGCCCCTACAGATCCATTGCCCTGAAATCAACATCCTTAATAATGCCTTATACAGCTCCTGTGCTCTGTTTTTTTTTTCTTCCCGTTTTTTGTTCCCCTAATAGAACTTCTTGCAAAGCAGCAATCTATAGGTTCTGATAATTATCATTAATGACTAGAATCTAAAAACATTGGTAGGATATTGCATTAGTAAAATTATTGCTGAGGCTATAATTAATCTGTAGCCAAATAGAATAAATTTGCTGACAATGTGACTTCTCAGGAACTGGGAAGTCTAAGAGCCTACAGAATCTCACCATGCAGCTAAGGAAATGTTGTAATCACCCATATCTATTTGTGGCCGATACTTCTGCGTATTATCGGAAGGAGGAGATAGTCAGAGCATCTGGAAAATTTGAGCTTCTTGATCGTTTACTACCCAAACTCCGCAGAGCAGGGCACAGGGTACTCCTCTTCTCACAAATGACCCGCCTCATGGACATTCTTGAGGTCTATCTGCAGCTTCATGACTTTAAGTATCTTAGACTTGATGGCTCAACCAAAACAGAGGAAAGAGGGACTTTGCTAAAGCAATTTAATGCTCCTGACTCTCCTTACTTTATGTTTCTTTTGAGTACTCGTGCCGGAGGACTCGGTCTGAATTTGCAAACAGCAGATACTGTGATAATTTTTGACAGTGACTGGAACCCTCAAATGGACCAGCAAGCAGAAGATAGGGCACATCGGATTGGGCAAAAGAAAGAAGTTAGGGTTTTTGTGTTAATCAGTGTAGGATCAATTGAAGAGGTCATATTGGAACGTGCAAAACAGAAGATGGGCATTGATGCTAAGGTCATCCAGGCTGGATTGTTCAATACAACATCTACAGGTTTGTCTTGTACACAGTGTAGTCTTGGAGAACCCTCCACACCCCAAGCCCCTGCCTTCTTTACTTTTCTTATGGGGAAGAAGCAAATCAGGTTGAATTATAAGAAGAAATTGCATTTTCTTTTTTGTAGAAGTATGGAAACTAGATTCTGAAAATTGTACTAATACTTTAGTTTACTTGCAATAAGTGGTGCTTTACCAAAAATTGCCTGTGTACTTTCAACATGTTAGTCTCAGGAATGCTGACTGAAGCTTTTATTCATGGTCTTGCTTGTTGATATCATAATCCATTCGAACTGACTGTCTTTGTTCTTCATGCAGCTCAAGAGAGGAGGGAGATGTTGGAAGAGATCATGCGTAAAGGTACAAGCACCCTTGGAACAGACGTGCCAAGCGAAAGAGAAATTAATCGTCTTGCAGCCCGCTCTGATGAGGAGTTTTGGCTGTTTGAGAAAATGGATGAGGAGAGAAGGCAAAAAGAACGTTACAGATCTCGTCTCATGGAAGATCACGAGGTGCCGGATTGGGCGTATGCTACACCTGAGGCTAAGGAAAGGGGAAAAGGGTTTCTATATGAAAGTGCTAATCTTACTGGAAAGCGGCGCAGAAAAGAAGTGGTTTATGCCGATACTTTAAGTGACTTACAGTGGATGAAGGCTGTGGAGAATGGAGATGATTTCTTTAAGCAGTCAGGTAAAGGTAGGAACAGGGACCATCACTCAGTCTCAAATGGTGAATTGCCGAGTGACAATGCTGAAGTGGAGAAGAAAGAACAGGACTTGCAGACTGAAACTGCGTCTGTGGGCGAGGCAACAAGTGAAGATACCTTTGGAATAACTCCTAAAAGGTTCAAATCCGAGAGTGCTAGTTCCATGAGAAACGATTATCACGACTTGCCTGGTGGCAGTTTGGACGGATTATCGTGGAAGGCACACAAGAGGAAGAGATCAAGCTTAGTATCTTGAGATTGCCCCTTTAAATTAGGAATTATTTTCGCCAGTGAAGCCATTGGGGGACGTAGGGGACACTCTGAAAGACAACAGAATTGGCTACAGGCATTTCAGAGCTAACTATGGGTTAAGTTGTCCGGTGTCTTACATGTAAATTAGCAGCTCATAGTTCTTAGCTTATTATTTACTATTAGTTGATTGTGCAGTAGTGAGAAAATTGGAGACATCAACTGGTGTACCATTATCTTTTTTGCCACAATTCCCAATTATTCTTGTTTGGAGTTACTGCTGGATCAAGTTTCAGCGACTTGGCAACGATGTACAGTATATTCTCAAAGTTGATGTTACGATCTAGTTTACATTTTTGAAGGACCAGAGTCCCTGTATTTACTGTTGATTTTTAACCGACCCGGTGCATGGCATTGTAAGTGAATACAGCAAGGAGAGGAGCATGAGATAGTCGTAATATGATCTTTTGATTGGTCCTGGGGCAAAAGCTAAGGCCTTCAATAACATTTGTAGAACTTCAGTGAGAATGTGGATCCAGGTTTTTCTGTCAGGTTGAGAAATGGTAACTTTACTTCTGACACAATTCCTTGTCCACAAAAGGGAAGAATAACAATCAGAAATAAACAATGAAAATAAGCGTGACCAAAATTCAAATGAAAGTAGTTTTTGAAAAAATGTCACCAGCAATAAGTGCTTGCTTGTCTGATAAAATCACAACTCATAAGGGACGTATTCAGTTCGCTAATAAAATCAAACAAGTCAAATGCAATACAGGAACAAAAAAGGGTGAGATTATCCGTCTACGTAACCCCAAAAAGTTCAACATAAATAGTTGTTTTCTCCGGTAGTCTACATAATTTAGCTAGAGCTAAGTTGACCAATAAAACAACAGTTCATCCCACCAAATTTAAATGACTGATGGAATTATATGTTAGCACCTGCTGGAGGAACATAATATGGCCAGCTTGGCATAAACAAAAGATGGCAAAACCAAAACTGCAACATGCAGAAGTCAACAAAATACCGGATTCTAATTGCTATCTGGTGAGTCGAGACTCTCCTCATCTCACTTGACGTCCAGGTTTTTGAGTTTTGATTCCAGTTCATCCTCACCGTCTTTGCCTTCATCTCCAGATTCCTTCTCCTCTTCCTCGTCATCGTCACCATCATCTTCTCCCAGCGGGTCATTGTCTTCCAAGGATGCAAGCAGTTCAGGAGATTTCTTAAAGATGTCTTTCAACTCATCAACACCTTCTTCGGAGATGAAATTCCCATTAACATTTAGTAATTTAAACTGATCTTTGTGCAGCACGGTTCGAGCCAGCACTCTAGCCCCAGCCCTTCTTAATGTGTTCGTGTTCATATCAACTTCCTT
Source organism: Nicotiana paniculata (assembly GCA_005239505.1). Lineage (NCBI taxonomy): Eukaryota > Viridiplantae > Streptophyta > Magnoliopsida > Solanales > Solanaceae > Nicotiana > Nicotiana paniculata. Next base: position 13,493 of record ML365549.1, read on the forward strand.
CAGATGGTTGTGTCCTCGAAGAGCCTTAGCAATCTGAATTGCACCTCCATCCATAAGTTCATTCTCACCCAAGCTTAGCTTTGAAAGAAACTGCTTTGCAGCTATACAAGAAGCTATTGCTGGAGCAGCTTCCTCAGTTATATCATTACCAGCCATCTCCAAGACACCAAGTGAAGGGGCTGAATCTTTGAGAGCGTTAGCTATTGCAATTGCTCCTTCATCCTCTAAATTAAGGTAGCTCAGGTAAACTTCTGTAAGATTTTCATGTTTGCTGAGTGCCTTACTTAGCACAAGACCAGCTTCTGGACCAAACATATTGTCCCGCAAATCAAGCTTCTTCAAATGGGAGCACATCCCAAGTGCTTCACACAAGGCACTCCCTCCTTCAGAGCCTACCCTTGTAGAAGAGCACCTGAAATCTTCCAATAAAGGGGAGCGCTTCACAATTTCAGCAATGGCAACAGCCCCTTCATCACCTGTCATATTATTATGAAAATGAAGAATCTTAAGCTTCCCGGTGGAAGGAACTAGCTCGCTAACAGCCCTTGCAGCTTCCTGTGAGATCCCATCGTTGATCAAAAATAGTTCCTCCAAGTTGGTTTGAGACTGAAGGAGCTTTCCAAATGCTCTAACTCCCTTCTCGCCCAGAGCATTGTCAGAGAGATTCAGAAACTTCAAGTTAGAACCTTCTAGAGCTTCTGAGAACATATTCATGACATCAAGTGCTTCTGACTCAACTCTTCCAGCAACAAAATCTGACAAATCAACTTCCGTCAATTGATCCTTCAAGGATGCCAAGATAGGGCCCGCAACACGTGCTGCACCTCGACCGAAACTTCTATTACTGAAACAAATTTTGCTGTAAGGGTTTCCAGGCTCTTTTAATGGCTTCAAAAGTTCTTCAGCCTCTTCAGCTTCAATAAATGCTCTTTGACCTTTCGAGATATCGAAAAGATTCTGCTTAACAGCAGGAACCACCTCAGAAACTGAAATCTCCCTTTCCTCTGTTTTGGGGCTCTTTTTTAGAATCTCCAGGATAAGCTTGCTGCACTCCTTGGCATAAAGCTGCACAGCGGAACTCCCATCACCATCAGGCTCCTCCTCATAATGTTGACTTGCAATGGTAAAAGCTGCATCTTCAATTTGCTCAGCATTTTTGGCAGCATCTTCCTTGGATAGACTGCGGTACTTGCGAGTGAAAATGGTTGGACTAGAAAGATTATTCGTCATTCTTTCCACCAACATTCTTCTCGTGTTCTCACTTGGAGGCCACAACTTAATTGAAAATGGTCTGCGCTGAGAATTTGGCGTTGTGGCATCCATTGGAAGAAAACCTAGAATCAAGGACAGCATAAGTTTATATACGGGAAAGTATCTCTTGCAGTTAAGAGACACAACAATCAAAACAAAGTAACAGGCCAAGAACAAGTTTTTGCCTACCTACTCCACATAATACAAACTAGTATAAATCAGAAGGAAACAAAAGTTCAAGAGTTCAAATTCTTCCTCATAGGAAACGGGATATATTACAACAACAACAACCACAACCACCCAATGTATTCCCACCGGGGGGTCTGGGGAGGGTAGGATGTAAGCAACCTTACCCCTACCGTAGAAGGGCATAAAAGGGCAAAGAGACTGTTTCCGATATACCCTTGGCAGAAAAGATGGAAGAAGCACTGATATCAAGCAATATCCATACAAGATATTTAGAAAACTAAATCCAAAATAGCAAAAGAGAAGATGAAAGAATACTGATAGCAAGTAATAACAGTACAAGATATGTAGTGATAACAACTAAGTACTGATAGCAAGTAATAACAATACAAGATATGTGATAATAACAGACCAAGGCTAAAAGGGAGGAAATATATCCGCCAAAATTATGATGATGTTGTTTATACGACTGAATCCAATAATCCAGTCATCCATCAAGCAACATGACAAAATGAGATTAAGGATGTGTTTGGTAGGAAGGAAAACATTTCCCAAAAAATATTTTTCAATTTTCCCCTGTTTGGTCGGCTTAAATGTTTTGGAAAACATTTTCCCCATGCCTACCAACCCACACCCCATCCCCACCCAACCCACCCCACCCCAAATAAAAAATATTATTAATAGTGCTTTTTTTATGTTATAGATTGATTTTTTTCCGTTTCAACAAATGATTATTTTCTTTTCATTTGGGGAGCAAGGAAACATGTGGACTTGGGGGAAGGGGCCAGGAGAGTACCATAAAAAAATATTTTCACTCTCTAATCAAATACTAAAAAAGTATTTTTCAAAAAAAGTTTTCCACTCACCAACCAAACAAGGAAAAATAAGTGATAAAATCACTCATTTTCCATGGAAAACATTTTCCTTCATACCAAACACACCCTAAGTTACATATTCAACAATGTAATAACATTCAAAACAAAAAAATGTTATACTCCAGGTGCATTCAATTTAACCACACTAAAAACACTTTCTTGGATATAACGATGCTACACAACTACAAACTTGTAGTACCAAGCAAAAAATCTTTATAGCCAACAATTGCAGATGTAGCTTTCCACAGTCAAACTAATAACATGTAAAAACTACAATAAACCACACATGAACGCACCTTAAGAAATATAAATTTAAAACCCAACATAGATCTATGAAAAAAATGAACTTAAGTAATGAACAGAAGAAAAAAATAAGTAGATACATGTAAAAAGTATATGTGCAGAAACCCTAGGAATGAGAGAAAAAACAAAACCCTTTTGGCCCTTTTGCGTTTCTCTTTTGTGTGAGTTTATGTTCTGACTTACCGGGGAACTACGAGAGAGAAGGCGTGAATTGAACGCGCCGGCGAAGAGGGTGTGAGAGGCAACTGCAGAGGAACTGAAGAAAATTAGGGGAGTGAGACCAATGTGGGTGTGGGAACAAGGTTTTATTCTGTTCTCTTGGTTTCTTTTTGTAAAATATAGTAATAATTTGCTTGTGGAAACCGCTGTTTGGGCGCAGAAGCATACGGTGATAATTTGATGTAAAAAAAATAATCTTCTTTTTAAAAATATTTTCCAAAAAAGTATTTTAACTTGCAATAATTTGTATTTACCCAAAGACATGAGAAGCTTTTATCATACAAAGACAATTTGTGTTTGAACGATTATTTTTTAAAAAGTATATGTAAATGACAAATTACCAAAAGACATCTTTACACTTAGACGACGACGACAACAATAACATACCTAGTATTATTGTGTGTAGATGCAGAAGTTCTGGGCAAAGAGTTTATATTTGAGTGTTTTGCCATTTTCTTCATATTTTGAGTTTTAAACCTCAATTTTGGGAGATTCTTCATAGGTTTTTCAAGCAAATCGATAGGCTAAATGTTCTTCACCTAGAATTTAATATATTCCATGATTTTATCTTTATTTTTATCATTTAGTTAGTGTTTTTGAGTGGGAAAAATGGGAATTTTTGTAGAAAACTTTCAAAATGAAAAATCATGATTTGAGGGACAAATTGGTATCAGAATTTGATAAATTTAGTATGGTTGAACTTGTATCGAAATGGATGTCCGGGTTTTGTAAAATTTGTCGGGTTCTGAGGTGCAGGCCTGGGGGTCGATTTTTAGATTTTGATAAAGATCGAGTCTTTATGATCCGTAGTAGTTTCTTATGAGTTTTATTTATGCTTTGAAGTTAATTTGGCTAGATTTGAGCCGTCCGGAGGCCATTTCACCATAGAAGTTCATTTTTGATTATCAATCTGTCTTCTTTGAGATAAGTATCTTGCCTAACTTCCTGTGGGGGAACTACCCCTTAGGATTTGAGTCTCTATGCTAATTGTAGTCTGTGAACACAAGGTGACGAGTGCGTGCTCGCACTTATTTGTGAAAAGTTGGCCTTTTAGGGTTCTTAGGTCCTTGTATTTACTGAATATGTAGTTGTTTTGTTATGAATACGTTTCTTACTTACTAGTTTCACCTCTACCTGCTTTAATTATAATTAATTGCTTTATAATTCACTCTTGTTGCTTATTTGATTCATTTGTGCCTTAATTGAAATTGTTATATCTTCTATTGCAGTCTTATCTTTTCCCTAACTGCTTATCTTTATTTGAAGTTATAATTATCTCTTCTGTAATTGTTCATCCTTTATTGAGTCTATGATTATCTTTCTGCTGCTTATCCTTAATTGAATTTGTTGTGTCCCTTTCATAATTTCTCAACCTTAAAAGAAGTTTAGATATCCTACATCTTACTTGACTTGTCCTTATTTAGAATTATTCGACCTATGTTAGCTCCCTTGTTGTTAAACTGTACATTGCGGGCCATTGTTACATATTATTTCCTTCCTCGCTGAGCTGTTCTTATTATGACTAGCATTCCCTATTGTGGCTACTCCATGTGAACTTGTTCTTCCGTTTCTTTGAGTTCTAGAATTTTTGAGTTGATTTATTTGTCGAGCCTTTGTATTAGTGTTATTGTTGCTATTGTACTTGTTGTGATGCACGAGGTTTCTGCCGTGCTATTGTTACTATTGATACTTGCACATGCAACGTGACAAGACGAGCATTCACTTTACTATTGCTCACGTGGCGAGACAAGGTGGGGTTGTGTCAAGATTGATTTGTGATGACTTGTGATGGCCTGGGGGCATTCTTGTTGATGATATTTGTGTAGTGGTATACTTACCCGTGTGAGATTTATCTTGTGAAAAGTTGTGGCAAAATGTTCTACGTGCTGTCCATTTCCTTTTCTATACATACTAGCTGACATGAACTATGTTAGAAGACTTGCACAAGCATACACATAGTTAAGCACTCGTATCGGTTATAGAAGATTCTTGATATTGTTGAGTATAGATGCATACCCTTGTTTTACTTGCCTTCTATGTGAGAATGAATCTATTTGGCACATGAGTCGTTAGTGCGGTTATAAAATGTAATGAGAGCACATGATGCCAAGTATTAGGGTTCAGGTATTGAGACTCGTGAGTTGTGAATAGTCTGAGGTTCGATACCTCGTGAAGTTTATTAGCTAAAACCTGGTGTGAAAGCGGTCGTTTTTGTTGAGTTGTTATTTGTCCTTTCTTTATCTATGATTATCGGATTTAGGCTGTGTTTCCATTCATTCTTCTGTGTCATTTTTTATAGTATTCCGCTGATAGTTGTTGTCTTCCTTCCTTACTGCAATTATCGTATTATTGCCATTTCGCGTAGTCTGTAGGTAGATATCATACTCTTGTTCAGGTTATTTAGTCCAGTAGGTGTCTTGACTGTTCCTCGTCACTACTCCACTGAGGTTAGTCTTGACACTTGTTGGGTACCGCCGTGGTGTACTCATACTACACTTCTGCATATTTTTTTGTGCAGATCCAGGTATTTCGAAGTCAGTTGAACATTAGCTAGCTGTGCAGATTATTGTTGCGGAGACTCAAGGTAAACCTGTTGCTGTGTTTGCAAGCTTCGAAGTCACCTTCTAATTTTGTATTCACACTGTTTACCTTATTTCAAACAGTTGTATTTGGAAATTTCTAGTAAACTCTGTAGACCTTATGACTTGTACTACCGGTTTAGGGAATTATAAATTTTATAGAGATTTTCTTTTTCAAAATTGTTAGATGTTATTTAATTATTGTTGTTATTCGGTTAATGTTAGGCTTACCTAGTCTCTAAGACTAGATGCCGTCACGACACCCAACAGAGGAAAATTTGGATTGTGACAAGTTGGTATCAGAGCCTTCATTCCAATCGCGTGAGTTTATTGATCTCGAAGTTTGAACTTTTATCATTCCATTCTCTCACTGATAGTGAGGACACGAGCTGCAGTTACTGATGACGTAACCCCCGGAGCAGATGTCGCTAGGGGCAGAGGCAGAGGCCGAAGAGGAGCACATGCCACACTAGAGTATCTATCGGAGCAGTAGTTGAGGAGCCGCTAGTAGCTCCGGTTGGAAGACAGGTACTAGAGGCGCCTGTTGTTACCCTCGGACTTCAGGAGACCTTAGCAGAGTTCCTGAACATGTTTGGTACATTGGCTCAGGCGGGGTTGATTCTGGTTGCACCAGCTACTTCACAGACCGGGGGAGGAGCTCAGAATCCCGCTGCCCACACTCCAGAGCAACGAGTTCACGTTGGTCATGTTCCAGGTGTGATGGCTGTTAACCCAAGTCACTGCATAGTTTTGAAGATTGACAAATGTCTGACCAGTTGAACCAGGTCCATCAGAGCACACATACTTGACCTGACGCGTTGGCACACAAACCTTATATGCATAGGAGATGAACGCGATTGTGAAGTATCAATGACCAAGGAGAGTGTCTTCTAATGAGAAAAGGTTGCAAATTAATAAGAGAATAGAAGTTGAATTCAGCAAGGACAATAACGAAGGAAGGAAGTTGAGAAACGAACTCGTTCTCCCAGGTAGAGTTGTACTAGAACTGAACGACAAACTCAACAACTGACTTCATTAAATAATTGAAGTATTCTTGCTTGAATCAAGAACGCACAAGTGCAAAAGTGAATCAAGATCTGAAAGAAAAATTCCCAGATATTTTGCAAGCAGAATTATTGTGCGATACAAAGGCTACAGACCAGCTAGAAGAACCAGTTCCATCTGTTTGTCATTGAGTCTAGTTGGTTGTAGTAGGATATTTATTATAATATCTTTTCAACTTTTATAGATGAAATTGTAATAGGTACGCATTGTTCAAGTTAGAGTTAACTTGAAGCTTGTAGAAATTAGCTAGGTGCTAGTTACTACGAAAGGATTAGACTTAGTCCTAGGATTACAAAAGAGTTTATTTTGTAAGTCCGTTTGGCTTAGAGTTTTAGTGAAGAGTTTGAGCAAATCCTACTGAGGAGTAGGTCGTGGTTTTTTCACCTTTTAATCCAGGTGTTTTTCACGTAAAAATCTCTGTGTTTTTACTTTACTGCTTTTATTATTCCGCAACAGTAGAAGTTGGAACACCAAGAAGAACCAGGTTCTTCTAGAGAGACAACACTCGAAAATTGGGTACCACACAAATTAACCTATCTTCTTGTGTGGTATTGATGTCTAAAACATCAATTGGTATCAGAGCAGGTTATCATTGAAAGGCTAACACCTTGGAGAATATCAAGATGAGTGCACCACCTGGAAACTAGGAGGGTCAATCAACTGCAAGGCCACCACTCTTCAATGGCCAGTATTACTCTTGGTGGAAAAACATGATGAAGGACCACCTGATTGGAGAAGACTATGAACTCTGGCACATAGTCACTGACGGTCCTCTAGCTACCATGATGAAGACTGCTGAAGGTATAGATGTAGCAAAGACTAGAGCTGACTGCACTGCTGAGGATCTGAAGAAATGGGAGAAGAATGCAAAGGTCAAAAAATGGCTAGTGTGTAGACTAGGTCCAGACGAGTAAAACAGAATCCAAAGCTGCACCACTGCCAAAGAGATCTGGGATACATTGCAAGTATCCCATGAAGGAACACCTCAGGTAAAAAGGTCAAGAGGTACTCTACTATANNAAAAAGTCATTCTTGAAGAGGACAAGGTTGAGAAAATCCTGACAAGGGTGTTGCCTATTTCCTAGGAAAGCAAAATCACTCTATCCAGGAATCCAAAAATATGGCAACCCTGAGATTGGATGAGCTGATTGGAAACCTCACTGCCTATGAACTTAGAAGGCAACCAATGAAGATGGATGGTCCAAAGAAGTAGAGGAGTCTAGCACTAAGAATCACTGAGGGAGCATATCTGGAGGATGATGAGATGGCCATGATTACCAAGGAATTCAGAAACTTTCTCATGAGGAAGAAGGGCATCTCTAGAGGAGGAAACTACAACAAAGCAAAAGCTCCAGAAAGGCCAACCAACGAGGGATGCTACAAATGTGGTAAGACTGACCATCTCATCAAAAACTGTCCTCAGTGGGAAGTAGAATGGAAAAAGGAGAGATATGAAAGAAGGAACAGGTCCAACCCAAGAAAAACACAACAAAGGCTAAGGTTGCTGCTTGGGGGGAAAGTTCAGATGAGGAATCAGAAGATAGGGAGATTGAAGATCAGGCGCTCATGGAAATTGGAGAATCTGATGAGGAATCACATGAAGAACCAGAGGTAAGTATCTCCCATCTTAAAAACAAAGTAAAGTTCCTATCTAAGGAAAAACTCTCTAAGTTGCTACTTGACATAGATGATTCCGAGGAAACAACCAAAGAGAAGGATAAACAATCTAAAAAATGTGCAATGCTAAAAGCAAAGTGCATGAACCTGGAAATTAGAGTCAGTGAATCTGAAAAGAAAAACACTGTCTTGTTAAACCAGGTTCATCCGCTTGAAACTGAGATTCTAGAATTAAAATCTAAAAACTTAAAGCTAAAGCTAGGATCCAGTAAAAAGGTTGTTGATTATTCTCATATCATGTTAGAAGAAAACGTGGGAAAACTAAAAGATAAGATCTAGGCCAAGGATGAACAGATAAGAACTCTTAACTAAGAACTTGGCAAAGTCAAACATGAATTAGATCGAACTTGTAAATGGAATAAATCATCTGATGCCCTGATATGGCTTCAAGAGAATAACAGTAGCAACCGGAGAGGGATTGGATTTGGAAGTCAATTTCCAAAGTGGGATCCCAAAAGCAAGTATCTCACTCTCCCTGAGAATAAAATCTGCACCCATTGTGGTAAGACTGACCACTACAAATATGAGTGTACTGCAAAAGAGCAGGCCAGTCGAAAAAATAAGAGGTTTGTAAAAAGGAAAAGCCGGCTACCAAATTGGGCCAAAAAAAATTTGATTCATCCATTCTCTCATAGAAAAGGACCCAAACTAGTTTGGGTTCTTAAAACTAA
>ML365549.1:22375-33580 GCA_005239505.1 Nicotiana paniculata
ATTGGGGTTGGTAAGGTAGGTAAGGATGACACACGACCCATCGAACATGTGTATCTAATATATGGCTTGAAATATATCCTGATTAGTGTATCACAACTGTGTGACAGAGGTAACCTGGTTGCTTTTACTTCCACAAAATGTTTTGTGATTAACCTGCTTACTGACAAGATTGTTTTGCAGGGAAAAAGAATGAATAACATCTATGTCATAGACTTGTCCACACTGTCTGAAAATGAACTCACTTGCCTAAGTGTGTTGGACAGTGATCCCCTCCTGTGGCACAAACGACTTGGTCATGCGAGTCTAACTCAGCTTAACAAACTAGTCTCTAAGGACTTAGTGGTAGGACTTCCTAACATTAAGTTCAAGGAAGACAAAGTTTGTGCGGCATGTGCCAGGGGGAAGAAGGTAAAGTCCTCTTTCAGAAGTAAGAAAATAGTTAGTACCACCAGGACGTTGGAACTGGTTCATATGGATCTGTGTGGTCCTATGAGAACTCTGAGTAGAGGTGGTAAGAGATATGTGATGGTGCTAGTTGATGATTNGTACCACCAGGACGTTGGAACTGGTTCATATGGATCTGTGTGGTCCTATGAGAACTCTGAGTAGAAGTGGAAAGAGATATGTGATGGTGCTCGTTGATGATTATTCAAGGTTCACATGGACCTTATTCCTGACATCTAAGGATGAAGCATTTGATATGTTCACCTCATTTGTCAAGAAAACTCAAATTCAATTAGGACATCAACTAGCATCAATAAGATCCGACCATTGTACTGAATTTAAGAATGCTAAGTTGTTTGAGTTCTGTGATGAACATGGTGTCAATCATAACTTTTCTGCTCCTAGAACCCCACAACAAAATGGGGTTGTTGAAAGGAAAAACAGAACTCTTGAAGACATGGCAAGAACCATGCTTCTATCTAGCAAACTACCTCACAACTTCTGGGCTGAAGCAATAAACACTGATTGTTACATAATCAATAGATGCATGACTAGACCTCTGGTAGAGAAAACTCCCTATGAATTACTTAAAGAGAGAAAGCCCAACATATCCCACAGTAGGGCTTTTGGACGCAAGTGTTTTGTGCATAATAATGACAAAGATTACCTAGGAAAATTTGACCCCAGAAGTGATGAGTGAGTATTCTTGGGATATTCATCACATAACAAAAGTGTATAATAAAAGAAATATGTGTGTAGAAGAAAGTGTATATGTTGTATTTGATGAAACTACCACTCTTGCTGAGAGACAGGAACCAGAAGATGAGGAGGTTGGACTGGTGAGAAGCAGTGATCACATTGAAGCAAACATGGAAGATGGAACATGTGATGGACCAGGTTCAACTACCCCAAGCAACATGACAGGGGGAATTCAACATATGCAACCTGGCCCTGATCCTGCTCCACAACAACAAGACACCATGGAATTGTCTAGGAATGAACAACTGGTACTCAAACCACACAGATATCAGAGTTCTCACCCTCTTGAGAACATCATAACAGATTTGACATCCGGAATCAAAACAAGATCATCCTTGAAAAATCTGTGTGTGTTTGATGCCTTTCTATCCATAATCGAACCAAAGAACATTGGGGAATCCCTACAAGATGATGATTGGGTAAATTCCATGCAAGAAGAGCTAAATCAGTTTGAAAGAAGTCAAGTATGGAATTTGGTACCTAGGCCACTAGACATATCAGTAATTGGCACCAAGTGGGTCTTCAGGAACAAGCTCGATGAGGATGGAACTGTTACAAGGAATAAGGCAAGACTAGTTGTTCAAGGGTATAGTCAAGAAGAGGGAATTGACTATGATGAGTTTGCCCCTGTGTCAAGAGTGGAGGCAATCAGACTTCTTATAGCATTTGCTACACACATGGAATTCACTCTTCATCAGATGGATGTTAAGAGTTCCTTTCTCAATGGCTATCTGAAGGAAGATGTATTTGTCAAGCAGCCTCTGAGTTTTGAAAGCAAGGAGTCACCTGACCACGTATACAAACTCGACAAGGCTCTGTATGGTCTCAAACAAACACCAAGAGCATGGTACGAACGAATATTAAAATTCCTGCTAGAACATGGGTATAAACGAGGCAAAATTGACAGTACCTTGTTCTTAAGGGAAAATGGTAAGGATCTCCTGGTTGTGCAAATATACGTGGATGATATTATATTTGGGGCGACTTATGAAAAATTGAGCAAGGAATTTGCTATGCTTATGGGGAGTGAGTTTGAGATGAGTATGATGGGTGAGCTAAACTTCTTCTTAGGCTTACAAATCAAGCAAAACTCAAATGGAACAATGATCCACCAACAAAAATATATGAAAGAATTGCTCAAGAAGTTTAAAATGAAAGACTCAAAGGAAATAGACACTCCCATAGCCACAACTACAAAATTGGATGTGGATGAACCTGGTTCATCCGTTGATCAGAAGCTATACAGAGGGATGATTGGGTCTCTATTATATCTCACTGCCAGTAGAACTGATGTTGTGTTCAGCGTGGGACTATGTGCTAGGTTTCAGGAAAATCCAAAGGAGTCCCACCTCACTACAGTGAAGAGAATTTTGAGATATTTGAAAGGCACCACTGATTTGTGCCTTTGGTATCCTAAAGGTAGTGATTTTGACCTTGCAGGATATGCTGATGCTGATTATGCAACTTTTCTGGTTGACAGGAAAAGTACTTCAGGTATGGCTCACTTTCTGGGCTCATGCCTTGTGTCTTGGGCTACCAAGAAACAAAATTCAGTAGCCTTGTCTACTGCTGAGGCTGAATATGTGGCTGCAACCTCCTGCTGTGCTCAGTTGCTATGGATCAAGCAACAACTCATGGACTTTGGTATAGTTGTGGGATGCATTCCTATTTTCTATGATAACACTAGTGCCATTAGTATGAAGAAGAACCCGGTTCATCATAAGAGAACTAAGCACATAGATGTTAGGCACCATTTCCTGAGGGATAACTATGAAAAAGAAATGATCTCAATTGAATTTTGTGCTACTGATCAACAAATTACAGATATCTTTACTAAATCACTAAGTAGGGAGCATTTGGAGAGAAACAAGCTTGAATTAGGAATGATTAAAATCACCTGATTGAGAAAAAAAAATTTGAAAAAAAAAATGATTTTTTTTTTGGCTAGAAACACTAACATAGATAATCAACCAGTCTAACCATTTCTCATCATCATGACTTTACTATCATACTCTCTTGCCATGTATTAATATGATTCCTTGCTTGCTAATGATGTTTCTCTATCTTTGTAAATTGAGGCAAATTAAGGACTTTAACACGATGAACCTGGTTCATCTCTGCTGGTTCATCTGACTGACAAGGTCCGTGCTCATATCCATACAATTATTGAACTAATTACAGTCACACATGAGCATGATTCTATCTATATTTGGTTTATTTCAAAGTCTTTGTACTAATCCCTAAATGAATCCGTTCTAAGAAGTCACATCAGTACTCAATTAGCCTAGAGGTAGGGAACTCTTAACCGTCTTATCAATGACACTCCTACAACTATTAAACTTCCACTTGAATAAATGTTTTACCCATTGTAAAATTAATAGCCATATCTTATATAAGGGTCATCATTACTCTCCTCTTCATAAAGTAACCGTCAAACCAAGATCATTAGTCTTCAAACCCAAAAACTGATCACTCTTTCTTTTCTTCCTAACAACACTCACAATCATGTCTTCACCACCATCTGCTTCTTCTTCTTCATCACCAAATCGTGATTATGATGGAGGGAACTATGAATCAAATTCAAATTCTCCATCTATATACAGTTCTCAATCACTTGAAAACCCTCATATTCCTGAAAACACTCATGTTCCAGAACCCACATCTAACCCTAACCCAGCCCCTTGTGGTCGTCGTGTAAAGATTCTTGCCAGAAAATCAGTGGCTTCTGGGTCACGTGCAAAATTCTTAGAGGCAATTCTGCAGGCTAAAAAGGATAATAATTCTGAATCATTAAGTGAATCCTTTAAATCAGCCAACGAGGATGAAGCACCTGGTTCATCAATTTCTGAACAAGGTAATCTTGATGAAATTTCTGAGTTTGTTAATGCTGAGAACATGTTTGTTCTGGTTGGGTCGGTAGTTTATGTTGAAGTGCCTAGTAGGCAAAGAAAATTGGAAAAAGGTAAAGTTCTTGAGGGAAAGGGATTTGGGAAGGAGGGTACTACATTGACTATTTGTGGTCCCATTCCTGAGAAGGTTGGAGAAGATGTCACAGAGTTAGGGGGGAGTGTAGTCGAGGAAGCAGCAGCAAGTCTAGCAAGCTTAAAGAAAGGAGTAGATGAACCTGGTTCATCTGGGAACGAGACACTGGCTGACAGGCTAAGGAAACTGGGGGAGTCCTATAACCCCAAGAAAAGGAGGACTCAGAAGTCCAAGAAGGCTACTAACCCAGTTCCTTCTAAGAAGAGAAAAGCGTCTGTAGCTGCTGATGCTCCTGTTCCTAAGGTGCGTGCTACACGTAGTGCTGTGAGAGAGGAAGAAGAACTGTTTGAGAAGGCTCTGCTTTAGAGCAAGAAAAAGAGAGCTGCAAAGGGAAAGGCTAAAATAGGAGAGCCTGTAGAGACTATTGTGGTTGAAGAGGATACGATGGACCTGGTCCATCATGAGGAGCAGACTGCTCCTGTTGTGGTTGAGACACCAAAATCAAAAAAGGCTAAGGCTTCTTCAAAGAAGTCAGCTACAGTGTCTCCCACACTCACAAAAACTGTTAAAAGGACCAGGTCCAAGGCAAGAAAGGTGAAGGTTGTTGAGAAAGATGATGATAAAGAGTGGAGTGGAGAAGATGAGGGGGAAGTTGGCGAGGTGGCTGACAGAATCACCTTGTTTGTCAAAAGAACAATTCTGAAGGGGAAGTTGTTGAAGGATCTTGAGGAACGTGGGATGAGATACCTGCTGGACACACTGGATGTTCAGGGGTGGAAAAACATGGCCCTTCGCATGGAAGGAAGATTGGCTAGAGCTGAACTGGTGGAGTTCATGGGTAATGTAGTGGTCAAGGACGGCATGGTCACTAGCACAGTCAAAGGAATTCAAGTCTCCTTTGATGCTACAGATCTGGGAGAAATTTTGCATATTCCTGCTGAGGGCTACGAAGATTACATGAAGCAACAATGGCCTAGTTTGGATGGGATGGCCTTAGCGATCAACATTACCAGATTCTTCAGTGACAACGAAAGGGAAATTGAACCCAGGCCAGTATACAAAAGTGAAATAAAGCCAGAACACAAGTTGCTTTTCGAGTTTGTCATCAAGTTCTTGATGCCAAGACAAGAAAGAAGGCACATAGACAACTGTATAGATCTTACCTTGATGGAATGTTTGTATAGGGGAAAGCAGATCAATTGGTCAACCTTCATCATCCAACTCTTGGATAGAGTTTTTAATGGAACAAAAGCACATGCAATCCCATATGGCTTTATTCTGACAGTTGTGCTTGCTCATTTTGATGTTCCTGTGAAAAAGGCTGAGATGGCTACACCCAAGGACTATTTTGGGAAGGATACTTTGCTGACTTGCGATTATACTATCAATGTTCCTGTAGATGAACCTGGTTCATCTAGGAAGCAGCCTGTTAATAGCAAAGTTAGAACTCTGGTGCAGGAAAGCGAGATCAAGGATATGGAAATCCTTCATTTGAAATCTCTTTTGATTGAGGTTGAAGCTGAGAGGGATGCTCTCAAGGCTGAATTAGAAAAAGAGAAGGAGAAAAACGAGGGTGATCTTAATCAGATGCTTTCTCTTCTACAAACTAAGACCACAACCTCCTCTGCACTTTCCCATCCTTAGGCTGTCCAGAGCTACCAAAACCCCTCTTAGACCAGTTGTTATATTTCTGTTGTTTTATTCTGTTTTGCTCATGGTTATGGTTGTTTTTGTTTTTTTTTGTATGGTATTTGATGTTCGTTCCTAATCAATGAATTTTTGCTGTTTTGTTATTGACTTGTCTCAATTTCTTAGATAGCTTACATTTATTGGTTTCTTATGATGATTAATCATGTTTGCACCTGCAGTTGCCTCAATGTCCATGAGTAATTGTTAACAACACTGGTGAGTTTATCATTTTGCAAACTTTTCGATGATGCCAAAAGGGGGAAGCAATGTGCTTTTATATTTCGAAGTGATATTTATAATCTAATGAACCTAGTTTCTCTATGATAAATGCTTAAAAAACATACAAAGCGTTTGAGCTGTATACAGGGAGAAGCACAAAGTTTGTCATCATAAAAAAGGGGGAATTATTTGACCCAAGTCACTGCATAGTTTTGAAGATTGACAAATGTCTGACCAGTTGAACCAGGTCATCAGAGCACATATACTTGACCTGATGCGTTGACACACAAACCTTATATGCATAGGATATGAACGCGATTGTGAAGTGGAGAGTGTCTTAGAATGCGAAAAGGTTTCAAATTGATAAGAGAATAGAAGTTGAATTCAGCAAGGACAGTAACGAAGAAAGGAAGTTGAGTTTAAAACGAACTTGTTCTCCCAGGTAGAGTTGTACCAGAACTGAATGACAAACCCAATAACTGACTTCATAAATAATTGAAGTATTCTTGCTTGAATCAACAACGCACAAGTGCAGAAGTGAATCAAGATTTGAAAGCAAAATTCCCAGATATTTTGCAAGCAGAATTATTGTGCGATACAAAGGTTACAAACCAGCTAGAAGAACCAGTTCCATCTGTTTGTCATTGAGTCTAGTTGGTTGTAGTACGAGATTTAATATTGTATCTTTTCAGCTTTCATAGAAGCAATTGTAATAGGTACGCATTGTTCAAGTTAGAGTTAACTTGAAGCTTGTAGAAATTAGCTAGGGGCTAGTTACTACGGATGGATTACAGTTAGTCCTAGGATTACAAAAGAGTTTATTTTGTTAGTTCGTTTGGCTCAGAGTTTTAGTGAAGAGTTTGAGAAAATCCTACTAAGGAGTAGGTCGTGATTTTTTCACCTTTTGAGCGAGGTGTTTTCCACGTAAAAATCTCTATGTTTTTACTTTACTGCTTTTATTATTCCGCAACAGTAGAAGTTGGAACACCAAGAAGAACCAGGTTCTTCTAGAGACACATCACTCGAAAATTGGGTACCACACAAATTAACCTATCTTCTTGTATGGTATTGATTTCTAAAACATCAATGGCGATACATCCCGTGGTTCCAGTTCAGCCCCGCAGTTAGGGGGACAACATCTAAGGAAGAACAACTTAGACTTGAAAGGTACAAGAAGTACCACTCTCCTACCTTCAATGGATTGGCAACGAATGATGCCCTGAGTTTTCTGGAGGAGTGTCACCGCATTCTCCGTACTATGGTTATTGTGGAGATGAGCTGGGTTTGGGAGCAACTTGTCAGTGATGGCAGGCGTATGATTTAGGTAGCCCGGCCGAGTCAGCTTCACTCACATGAGTTTAATTTTCAAAGATGTTCCTGAGAGAGTTTGTACCTTAGTCCCTCAGGGATGTATGGCGCGCGGAGTTTGAGCAGGTGCGCCAGGGCACTATGTCAGTATCAGAGTATACCATTAGATTCAGTGATTTGGCCAGAAATGCACCTTCTTTGGTCGCTATAGTTAGAGAGCGTGTCTGTAGATTCATTGAGGGGCTCAAGCATGATATTCAGTTTAGCATAGCTCGAGAGTTGGAGTCAGATGTTTCATTTCAACAGGTGGTAGGGATCGCTCGTCGAGTGGAGGGTATGTGGGGCCAGGAGAGAGATGACAAGAGGAGACAAGAGAGAGAGGACAAGCGAGGTCAGGGAGGCAAGGAGGCCTCATAGACCGGAGAGATTTACTGGTCCTTATTTTAGAGGTAGGGTACGACATGACAGAGGTTTGTGGGTCACCAGTTCAGTTTGCACTTCAGGCTTCACACAGTGTTTCATGTGCTCATGGGTCTCAGGGTACCTGTACTGCACAGTTTCCATAGCCACGTCAGCAAAGAGGTTGCTTTGAGTGTGGAGATACCAGCCACATAGTGAGATATTGTCCCAGACTCCGGACAGATATGTCACGGCGGGGGATTAAGACGGGTAGAGGGCGACCAAGAGGGAGAGGCCCGACCCGTTTATGTGTTTCATATAGTAGGATTGGAGTCACCTTTCTGATTTTGTATTCACACTGTTTACCTTATTTCAAATAGTTGTATTTAGAAATTTGTAGCAAACTCTGTAGAGCTTATGACTTGTACTACCGATTTTGGGAATTGTAAATTTTATAGAGATTTTCTATTTCAAAATTATTAGATGTTATTTAATTATTATCGTTATTCGGTTAATGTTAGGCTTACCTAGTTCCTAAGACTAGGTGCCGTCACGACACCTAACAGAGGGAAATTTGGATCATGACAATACGACACTACGAGAAGCCACCCAAACAAGTAGGGTCAAATACTTATTGCTAGATTGATCACATAGTAGTTGTTTATCATGTCGATATCAGTATAGTACTCCGAGTGAAGGTAAAAGAGAATTTTCGTATATTAGGCCTAAGGAGCAGAAAATGATTTCAATAACTTAGTGAAATTGAATGGTTTTATATGCTTCATATTATAATTTTGGATTGATATAAATGTTCTAAAGAAACTTATATCATGACTTACATTTCACTTGTCTTTTCATTTAAAATGATAAAGATCATGATTTATATAACTCTTTATCACTTTACTACCAAATATTGATTTCATAGTATTTTTATAAAATCATGTCCTAGGAACTTGAGTTAGAGAGAGCCTATTGTGACGACCCGGCCGGCCGTCTTGAAAGTTGTAGCCCTATTTCCTCATTTTCTGCTTCTATTGTGTTCAACAACTGTTATATGACTTACTGGGTTGGTTGGTCCGGGTCTGGAGTGATGTCAGAGTGAATTGAGACACTTAGTCTCTTAATTGGGAGCCTAAGTTAGAAAAGTCAACCGAATGTCGACTTATGTGTAGACGGAATCGGATTGGAATTTTGATAGTTCCGTTAGCTTCGTTGAGTGATCATGGACTTAGGAGCATGCCCGGGATATGATGTGGAGGTCCGTAGTAGAATTAGGCTTGAATTGGCAAAAACTGGAATTTTGGCGAATTTGACCGGCAATGGAAGTTTTGATATCGGGGTCAGATTTGATTTTCAGGAATTGGAGTAGGTCCATGGTGTCATTTTTGGCTTGTTTGCAAAATTTGAAGTCAATCAGACGTGGTTTGATAGGTTTCGGTGTCGTTTGTGGAATTCGGAAGTTAAGAAGTTCTTTAGGCTTGAATCTGGGTGTAATCCATTTTTTGATGTTGTTTTGGGTGATTCGAGGGTTCTACTAAGTTCATAATAGGTTATATTATTTTTTGGTATGTTTGGTTAAGGTCCCGGGGCCTCGGATTGATTTCGGGTGGTTATCGGACTTGGTTTCTAGTGGTGAAGTTGCTGAAGTTGGCTATTGCTGGTGTAATCGCACCTGCGAAGGGTCTAGCCGTAGGTGTGGAAGGATGGGCGCAAATGCGGGCAAGGTCAGGATGAGCAAGAGGGGCATGTGTGATAATTGGGGCTCATCTACGAGCACGCAGATGGGAGGCTGAGCTGCAAATGCGGAAAATGGAAGACTTGGTCATTTTAGCAGAAGCGAAACGAAGGGCCGCAGAAGCGAATTCGCAGGAGCGACACCCGGAGCGCAGGTGCGAGCCTAGTGGATTTAAGTGATTTCTGCTGGTGCGGATCTTTTGGCGCAGGAGCGGCCCACAGGTGTGAAAGGCCTGGGGCATAACATATAAGTACGATACTTCGAGATTTTTTCACCATTTTCACATTTTGGAACTCGGATTTTGGAGGATTTTGAGGAGTATTTTGAAGTGATTACTGAGGTAAGATCCTTGTGTCTATTTATCTTCGATAATGGTGTTTCCCCACTATTTTTGCACCTAATTAGTGAGATTTTGAAGTGAAATTTGGGGGTTTAGGGATTGAGAATTTGAGAGTAAATTTTGGGGATTTGGATGACCAAATGGTGTCGGACTTTGATAAATTTAGTATGGTTAGACTCGTGAGTGGATGGGCTTTCGGGTTTTGTGACTTTTGTCGTATTTCGAGACATGGACTCAGGGGACCGGGTTGAGCGTATTTCGGATTTTGGTTTAGAATTTCATGTTTTTCATTTGGAATCGATTCATTTAGCCTATATTAATTATCTCGTACTGCTTGTGGCTAGATTCGAGGCATTTGGATCATTATTCGAGGGGTAAATGCATTTCAGAGTAGGATTTTGCGCAATTTGAGATATGTAACAGTCTTAAATCTGGTCCTGAGGGTATGAAATCCAAAAATTTAGTACGATATGATTATTTAGAGGTGACACACATGCTAGGTGACCGGTGTGTAGGCGTGCACCGTGGGGGATTCTAACTTGGTCTATCCCATGAGACTGTAAAGTCGAATAGCCTATTGTTGATTACATGTTGTCCTTGTCTTCTAGAAATTTGACTACTATTCATGTTAGAAACCATGCTTAGTCCATATGATATCACTGTTGAGACCCAGAACGATCGTGTACTTGTTGAATTGACTGATAATTACTGTCTTGTACTCAATCGCAGTCTTACTTGTGTATCATATCTCCGTTTCATCTTGTTTCTTGTTAATACTTGGTATTATCTCTGTTTGGGATGAATTGTATGATTTCTGTGAGCTCGAGAGGCTGGAGAGTTTAGTGACTGAGATAGGGCTTGAGTGCCAAGCTGTGAGCTATGTGAGTTTATATGGATTGGGTTGCACGCCGCAACGAGCCTGAGGGCTGAATGTATATGGATTGGGTTGCACGCCGCAATGAGCCTTATTGCTATTTATGGATTGTGGATCAGGGTGCACGCCGCAACGAGATTGGATCGGGCTGCACACCGCAACTATATAGCGCTTGGGCTAAAGGAGCCCTTCCGGAGTCTATACATCCCCAGTGAGCACCGGTACCTATTGAGTGTGTGTATTGAGGACTGAGAGCCAAGTATTGAGCTATTGAGAGCTTGAGTGACTGTTACCCTGAGAGGTTGTAGCTGTCTTGCTTCGTTGCTACACTTAGCTGATTTATGTTACTATTCTGAACTTATGGAAAATATTATATCTGGTTTATCTGAACTCAGTCGTTAAGTGAGTGGCTACTGGTTTTTCATGCAAAATAATTCGTTGATCCAAATAACTAAA
>ML365551.1:0-10886 GCA_005239505.1 Nicotiana paniculata
CATCTATGGTTCGAGTCGTTCGACCCTCGGCAGTGCACAGTTTATTATTGTTGGTCTGCGTCGCTCGACCCTCGGCATTTTCTTACGGATGATATTTACTGCGTATTTGCTGTGATTTTACCTGATTACTGGCCTGGAAGTTTTAAGTTGTCGACTGAAATGACAGAGATTTAAAGTTATTAAAATAATGGAGAAGTTGTTCTTTCCCGTTGATTATTTGTTATTGATTAAATCATCCATGTTTGATTATTTGCTATTAAAAGGACGAAGAATTAAAGTGTAAAATGTGGAAGGAGTTAATATTATGTATTCCTGATTTTAATCAATTGCTTATGACATTCGTGCTTAGTGTCTCACTTGATTATACTAGATTGACCTCTAGCGAGTGTCTAATTCGACCTCTCATCACTACCTCTCTGAGGTTAGGCGGGAGACTTACTGAGTACACGTTGTTTTCGTACCCATGCTACACTTGCTGTGCATTTTTATTGCACAGGTACTTTCAGAGCGACGTGGCTGGTTTGGAGACTTAGGCGAGCTGCATCATCCGGAGGCGATCCGCAGCTGACAGAGNATTCTGGAAAGTATTTGGGATTTACTGCAATAAAATCAAAATTGTTTACCTGTCGTATTTACTTAACGGAATTTTTTGTTCAATTATTATATAATAAAGTGAAAGGTAATGATTTCAAAAATGCTAAAACAGGAGATTTAACTTAACTATTTAAATGATTGGCTTGCCTGACTATGGTGTCCGGCGCCATCACGACCTTATGGATTTCGGGTCGTGACAATCTGATTATATAATTTATGGTGCTCAGCAGCAGTCAGTGTGATATTCAATGAATTAGATCAAGTGACAACTGATATTATTTCGGTTTAATAATTGAATTAATAGAAATGAGAAAAAAGACAAAAGGTATATTATACTAGCTATATTTAAAAAAAGGTGAACAAACATTTATTATATAATTTATGGTGCTCAACACCAGTCAGTGTGATATTCAGTGAATTAGATCAAGTGACAACTGATATTATTTTGGTTTAATAATTGAATTAATAAAAATGAGAAAAAAGACAAAAGGTATATTATACTAGCTATATTTAAAAAAAGGTGAACAAACATTTATTATATCAGTTATTTTTTCTAATTGTATAAAAACAAGAATAATAAAAAAATAGTGAAAACAGTAAATGAAATTAGATTATGAAGAGAAAAAGAATATAAAAAAAATAAGTTAAATGAAATTATAAAAGTAACAAGAAATAAATAAAAGAAAATAAAAAAGGGGTTAAATGGAATTAGAAAAGGAATAAGAAATAGAGAAAAAAAATAAAGAAGGAGTCAAAATTGAGTGTGAAATAAGTTATGGTAAAAATAGCAATAACATGATTTGGGAAAAAATAAATGAATTGAAAAAGAGAAAAAGAAAAAAGTAAGAAGAAAACGAGAAAAAATAAAAGGAGAAAAGAAAGATGAAAAAAAAGGAGCATAGAAATTAAAAAAGAATTGGAGAAAAAAGAGAAAATTTCCCACAAAAACTACTATGGGTAGGAAATGTAATTATTTTGATGGATAGAAAAATAAATGGGTAGATAAGGGTAAATAATTTTATTTTTGTGGGTAACTGTGTCATTCACCCAATTTGTCACGACCCAATTTCCCCTCTGTTGAGTATCGTGATGGCATCTAGTCTTAAGGACTAGGTAAGCGTAACATTTACGGAATAACAACAATAATAAATTAATATCAAATAATTTCTGAAATGAAACTCTCTATACAGTTTACAATTTCTCAAAACCGGCAGTATTAGTCATAAGCTCTACAGTGTTTGCTACAACTTCTAAACAATTGTTCAAAAATAAGTTAAGATAGTGTATGAACAAAATAGGACGATGACTCTGAAGCCTACGAACGCTGCAGCAGGTTTGCCTTGAGTCTCCACAACAGCAATCCGCGCTGCTAGCTAATGATCAATCGGCTACGCAATACTTGGATCTGCACAAAAATATGCAGAAGTGTAATATGAGTACACCACAACGGTACCCAACAAGTATCAACACTAACCTCAGTGGAGTAGTGATGAGGACCAATCAAGACACCTACTGGACTATATAACCTGAACAAGTATAAGTATAGAAATAACAGAGGTATGATATCTACATATAGACTACGCGATGTGGCTAACAATACAGTAATTACAATAAGAAATTAAGACAATAAGTAACAGCGGAATACCCAAATAATGGCACAGGAGGATGAACGGAAACAAATCCAAAATCCGAGATCACGAATACAGGAAAGACAAGTAATAACTCAACAACAACGACTGTTTTCACATTAGGTTTTACTTAATAAACTCCGCAAGGTACCGAACCTCGGGCTAATCACAACTCATGGGTCCCAGTACCTGAACCCTAACTTTTGGCATCCGGTGCCCTCTTCTCAACTAATAACTGCAAGGACGACTCATGTGCCAAATAGAATCATTCTCATATAGAAAGCAAGTACAAGGTATCTATACTCAATAATAACAAAGAAGCCCCTTAATCCGATAAGAGTGCTTAACTACGTGTATGCTTGTGCAAGTGTCCCAACATAGTTCAAACCAGCTAGTAAGCATAAGAAAAGGAACGAAGAACACGTAAAATATTTTCTCACAACTTTCACAAGAATAAGCTCACACAGATAAGTGTACCACTACACAATATCAACAAGAAGAATGCCCCCAGGTCCAACACAAGTCATCACAAATCAATCCCTGACAGAACCCACCTTGTCTCGCCACATGTACAATAGTAAAGTAAAGGTCCGCCTTGTCTCGCCACACGTGCATAGTCATGTTCCCATTATGTCTCGCCACATGCACAACCTATATATATATATATATATATATATATATATATATATATATATATATATATATATATATATATATATATATATATATATATATATATATATCCCGCCTTGACACACTGCATGTGCAATATCAATAGTAACCACAACACGACAGAAACCTCGTGCAATCCCCGTATCGACAATCGCACGACAGAAACCTCGTGCGTCACCACAACAAGTTCAACAGCAATAATGACAGTAATACAAAGTACGGTAAATAAATCAACTCAAGAACCTTCGATCACAAGAAAAGGTAAAACTAGTTCACAAGGAATAACCATAATAAGGAATACTAGGCATAATAAGAACAACTCAACAAGGAAGAAAATAACATGTAACAATACTCCCATAATGTACGGTTCAACAACAAGAAACTAACACGAGCCCAATAATTCCAAATAAGGGCAAGTCCACTAAGGCATAGAACCTCTAAGCTTCTTTTAAGTTTGGGAAATTACAGGAGAGTTACAGCCAATTCAACTAAAGGTAGGCAGTGAGAAGATCACCATAACCTCAATTAAGGGAGAACATTTACAAAAAGGGATAACTACGACTTCAAATAGAGATAAGCAGTTAGGGGGAAGGTAACATGACAGTAGGATAGATAACAATTCTCAATTAAGGCACATATGAATCAAATATCAATAAGTGTGGGTCATGAAGCAATTAATTCTAATTAAGCAGGTAAAGGTGAAACTAATATTTAAGGAACGCAATCATACAAGCACAACTACATATTTAATGAATACAAAAACCTAGGAACCTTAAAAGACCAATTTCCACAACATAAGTCTGAGTACGTAGTTGTCACCTCACGTACACAGACTACAATCAACATAGAAGACTCAATTCCTAAGGGGTAGTTTTTCCACTCAAGGTTAGACAAGATACTTACCTCACAGAAGACAAATCAGTACTCTAAAATGAACTTCTCGAGTGAAAAGATCTCCGGGCTGCTCAAATCTAACCAAAATAACCTCAAAGCACAAATAAAACTTATAAGAAACTACTCTGGATCATAAAGTCTCAATCTTTATAAAAATTTAGAAATCGATCCCAAAAGGTCGACCCCCCGAGCCCGCACCTCGGAACCCGACAAATTTCACAAAATCCGAACACCCATTCCGATACGAGTTTAACCATACTAAAACTATCAAATTCCAATACCATTTCGTCCCTCAAATCATGATTTTTTTCATTTTGAAAACTTTCGTCAAAAACCAACATTTTTCTCAACTCAAAACACAAATTAAATGATAGAAATGAAGATAAAATCATGGAATATAGGAATATTATTTTTGTGATGATTTTAATCTAATCCTAATTTTATTTTAGTATGATATTTGAAAAATATCAAAAATAGATATTTTACATATAATTTAGTTTAATTAATTAGATTGATTTTTACATTATGTAGTATATTTACCTTATATTAGAAAGAATTTAGCTAAAGTTAGATATTTTTTTAGCTCAATTTTAAGGCCCAAAGTTGAAGCTCATCTATCTTCAACGTTAAGACCTAACCCTAATTCCTTTTATAGGAAGAGACCTAATGAAGACCTAAAAATGGGGGACAGCCCTTCTGCCGCCCTCACCACCTAGACCCACCATCGTCCTTGCCAAAAAAGAATTGAATAAACTCCATAGTAGAAACACTGTGACTAAAGAGACTTGATTCCACCGGACTCTCACATCATTACCTTTCACCATTTTTGTCTCCTTGAACCATATTTTCCATTAGACCACTTACGCAAACTAACTTCAAGAATCAACGACAGGGTCCTTCAGATTTCAATCATCTTCTCACTTTCTTTCATCACTAATTCTTGTGTTGGTATTGCCGAAGCAAAGATGGTCAGGTTCAAACAGGAGGTTTTGGAAGCATAAAATCCGAAAATTACAAAAAAGAACATTATTAATTTCTGCCTTTCGATTTTTCCCATTTGAGTCGTGGGTCGAGAGGCGCAGGTTTCGGTTCGAGTTTGTTAAGCTTCAGTCAAGTTTTTTCATCTGTGGCCTGGTTCAATTTCGGACTGTAGAGCTGTAAAAATTTCAGATTCAAAGTTTGAGGTTCATTTCTTGCTTTAATATAATTAATGTTGAATTAGTGTTTTTCTTTTTTGTGCAATTTTGTTGCTTTGTGCATTTTTAGCGATACATGTTACTGCTTTGATTTCGGATTGAAGAACTGACGCTCAAATGAATTGTCTGCATAGTTGGAGTGAAGTCATACATATTATTCCTACATTTCTGCCTATGTAGAGGAAAATCTTTGATCACATATAGAGTTATCTAAGTAGAAATTTCGTAGTGGGTTATATGGATGTTTTCTTAGCCTGAGTACAATTAAAATCTAGTAGAATATGGGAAGAAGTTGTCAAGTGCTTCCAACAACTCAGATATATCGGTAATCTTGATAATTCCCTTTAATAATTCTTAACTTCTTCTGTACCAATAATTCCATAAACCATGACCTTGCAATAATCTTAAACTTAGGCCGTTAATATTCATAAGCACGTTAATACGCTTTAGGCGCGTATTGATAAATAAATTATCGTGATTATGTATACGTTCTCGTGACATAGTTATAATTTTTAAACTCAAAACCAAGGTACACATTTGCGTGACTTTGGCCAAACAATCTTAATAATAAAAAAATATTATTAATTGTGTATACGTTCACGTGACTCGAGTACGATTTGAAAATGAATATTCGTAGAAAATGCTTTAGACGTCACTTAATTTATCATCGTGATTGCGTACACGTTCGCGTGACATAATTACGATTTTAAAAATAAATCAAGGTACGCGTTCGTACGACTTTGGCCAAGATTCTCGTAAATAATTAAGTGTTGTAAATTGTGTACCCGCAGGAGTGACATGATTTGTGACACACCAAATTAAACGGGTATACGCATACGTAACCCGTCTTAAAATAATTCTTTAAATACAAATAGTTTAATAATTAGAAGCGGTAAAATGTAAAATGCACCTAGGTACTAAAATCAGTAATTAAATAATTTAGGCCAAGTATAAATCATTAAGCAACCGTGCTAGAACCACGGAATTCGGGAGTGTCTAACACCTTCTTCCGGGTTAACAGAATTAAACGGAGTCAAAATTTTCTCGATTTGGGATATTAAAAAATAAATGGTGTCTCGGAACATTGTAAAAAATCCGGGTGGCGACTCTGAACAAATAAATAAATCCCAAAATCGAATAATGTCACTTAAAGTGGAAAAACTCCCTTATTACCCTTACCTAGTGAAAAAGGAGGTGTGGCAATCGCACCTACAGAACCGCATTTGCGAGAAAGATTACGCATCTGCGAACTCATCTAACCAAGCCAGGGACCACATCTGCAGATTTACCGCCGCACCAGCGGCGCCGCAGAAGCGAGATTCATCGCAGGTCTATCGTTGGACAGCAAAAGCGGCCTTCGCACCTGCATGCCAGCCTCCGCAGAAGCGAGCAAGCTCCAAGGACTTCTTGACCGCAAAAGCGGCCAGGCTCACGTAGAAGTAGAGTCGCACCTGCGCTCCAAAGCGTAGCAGGTGCGAAACACCAGCAATAGGCCTGCTCAAAACTATGAAAAACATCCAAAATTCGATCGGAACACGCCCGGGGCCCCTGGGACCCGTCCAAGAATACCAACAAGTTCTATAACCTAATACGGACTCGATCGGAGCCTCCAATCGCATCAAACAACGACGAAACTATGAATCACACCATGAATCGAACAATGAACTTCCAATTCTTCCAACTTCTAAAACTTGTGTCGAAACCCATCAAACCTACCCGAACTGACGTCAAATTTTGCAGACAAGTCCCAAATAGCATAACAGAGTTGTTCCAACTCTCAGAATCATATTCCGACCCCGATATCACCAAAGTCAACTATTGATCAACCACTCCATTTTTCACACTTCAACTTTCGCCGAAATGCTTTAAATCACCCTACGAGCCTTCAAAACCAAATCCGGACGCAGGCCTAGGTCCAAAATCACCATATGAAGCTGCTCAAGATCAAATGCCGCCGAACGGAACTTAAATTCTTAATACGACCGGCCGGGTCGTTACAAATAATAGCTGAGAAAAGTATAAAATTTATATAATTTTGTATATGTATACATTCCGTATGTTATATACAAAATTTATACAAATTTTGTACACTTTTTCGACTATCAAATATAAATAGTTTATGTCGCGGTCTAAAAGTTTAATACCTTTTTTTATGACGAATTTAAGGGGACTGCTTATTAAACTTAAATTAAGTAACCGGTTTTACCTATTTGAATAGTAATTACTAAATATACCTATTCCATATAAAACTATTACCCGTCTAGCCATAAAGGAAGTCTCTCAAGGCTTCAGGGGAAATGAACATATACCTAACCCATGCGTAATCTTCCTTGTTTCAATCAAAGGTAAGAAACATTTTCATTTCTTTTTTCATTAATTTTCTCTCTTTATTCTTGCTTTTATTTTCATAAGTTAAATTGTTTATCTAATAGGTAATATTTTTATGATATTCATAAATTAAAATGTTGATAAATTGATGGGTAAGAAATAGCTATTATTTAGTGATGTGATGATTTTCTGTATAAAGCAAAGTTGCTTAATATGTATAAATTACGATTCAATTAACTCACTACATGCATGTAGTTTAACTTTCTCTTATTGAATGAAATTATCACCTATTGAATTCCTTTCATTGCCAAAAAAATACTCTCTCCCTCCCTACAAATTTCATATTTTCTCGTAACTCTTTGTCATTGTTCGAGTCATTTTTCAAAATTTGATTATGATTTCGATGCTTGGAATTTGATATGGTTCGATGATAAGCTAAGCAAATCAGTATGAACTTCGCAAAAGATACTTTTATATTTATATCTAAAATATGAATCTATTTTTTTTATTTTTTTTCACAAGTAAAATTTTCTAAGAATATGATAAAAATTAAAATATTAAACTTAAGCTAAAGTATTTTTTAAAAGAATGAACCAGTCTCTTAAGATATCCTAACGTCATATGATATATATCATGTGGGTATCATAGATGACTAAGGAGTGTTTAATAATTGAATTAACAAAAAAGAATTTAAACTCGTTGCGTACAACTGTATACCCTGTTGGTATAGCTATAAACTATACTGGTATCATACATTAGTTGGAACCTTTTTTAGTTGTATTAGCTACATTTAATTGATACACTATTTGATTTTTCTTTAGTAATGATAGAATAGAATAGTACAATATTTAACTCGTTGCGTACAACTGTATACCCTGTTGGTATAGCTATAAACTATACTGGTAATTTTCTCACTCAAAATTAGACAAGATACATATCTCAAAACAGCGTAATTTCTTACTCCGCTATGCCCTTACCTCGTGAATTGGTCTCCAAACGTCCCGAATCTTTTGTGTAGCAAAGTTTTCTCCAAATTTTGATTGAGCAAGAACCTCTTTATACATCAACAACGTTACTCAAAGATGAACTAGAAATCAAATTTGACAATAGCACCTCGATTGCGTTTCAAATCTGGACCGATACCGCAGACCATAGCATTCGAACAATACCCACACTAACAGCAACATCGGTTGGAGTTCAAATGTAGAGATCTAGCCCGAAATTTAGCCTTAATATTCAACCCATTTCTGATTTCTAATTCACTGATAATTTTGACAAAGAAAATGATAAAGGACGGTGGTGGGGGAGCTTTAAAAATAGAGAAAGGGTGGAGCTGCAGTCAAGGAAAGTTCACGGGAGGAGCTTTTCTTAATTTGTGGTCCAAACATTGGTTGAATAGATGGGCAAAGTTTTTCCTTTTCCCTCTCTCTTCTCCAAATCGCGTGGACCCTACTTGATTGTCTATTATGAGTGATTTTTTTTTTATCTAAAGAAAACTTTTAAGAGTCAAAATTAACCCAACTAACTAATTGAAAAGAAAATAAGATAGTAAAAGATCAATTAGGCATACTGCCAAACGCAACGAGAACTAAAATATCCGACTCTTCGGTCAAACTTCCAAACTTAAATTCTTATTTTAGTCATTTCAAATCTAACTTAACTACGGACTTTTAAATAAAATTTTGGAAACACTCTTTAGTCCAAAATTACCATACAAAGCTGTTGGAATCATCAAAATTCTATTTCGAAGTCGTTACTCAAAAGTCAAACTCCGATCAACTCTTTTCCTTTAAACTTTAAGAATGAGAATTGTTCTTTCAATTTAATCATGTATCATCCGAAAACCAAGCTCGACCATACACGCAAGCCATAATACATATTACAAAGCTTGCTCGAGACCTTAAATCACTGAACGGATGTAGATTCTCAAAACGACAAGTCGGGTCGTTACATATACAGTTACCTGGAATTAATTGGTAGAACTGTATACCCTATTGGTATAATTATATGTCATATTGGTATCATATGGTAGTTGGAATATTTTTTGATTGTTTTAGCTGCATTTTAAGCGAATTCTATTTTGAAATGGTTTATATGATCATGTTTAGCTGTGTTGGATTTTCTTGTACCTATGGACATAGATTTTGTGTATCATGTAATAGTTTTTATAGTTATATGCAGTTGTTGGAATGGCCCCGTACAATTGTATACCTTGTTAGTATACGAAATGAGCAAGTTGCTTTGCGAATATTTAACTTGCAATGTAAGCATGTAATTTTCTCATACTTTTATTGCATCCTTTAATATTTTGGTACAGTGGTATTGTCGCAGATAGTTGTAGCAATATTTTAGAGCAATTATATACTCTATCGGTATACATGTATACCATATTGGTATCATATGGTACTAGAAGTATTTTTTGCTTGCTTATATTTTTATTATATTTTTTAATATTTTATTATCATTTCTATTCTAACTAGTATATATGGAGATTTGATGGCCGTAGATTATATTTTTTTGCTCCATAACTGATTGTGTTACTGCTAATGGTAGAGTGTGCACTGATATTTGTGGAGAAGGAGATCAAGATTTGCATGACAATCACGTGGAATTAGAAAAGGAACAAGAAATAAAGAAAAAAATAAATAAAATAAAGAAGGAGTCAAATTTGAGTGTGAAATAAGTTATGGTAAAATTAAAAATAATACAATTTGGGCAAACATAAATGAATAAAAGAAAAAAAAGAAAAGAAAAGAAGAAAACAAGAAGAGAGCAAAGGAGAAAAGAAAGAAATAAAGGAAAAAAGAAAAGAAACATAGAAATAAAAAAGAATTGGAGAAAAAAAATAAGAAACTCCCCATAATTACTATGGGTAGAAAATATAATTAGTTTAATAGGTAGAAAAATAAATGGATAAATACGATAAATAATTTTATTTTTATGAATAATTGTGTTATTCACCTTTTTTTATTTCACTATCAGACAATTTTGTGGATTTAGTGGACAACAGTAGGGCCATTTGCATCTATACCCGCTTTTTCTGTCACGTTTTAACTTGTGCCCACTTTGCAAAAATAAATTATAAGTGTACCTGCTTTTTCGCATAACTTCAGCATACGGGCCTGAAGTAGCAAAGACAATCACGCAAAACTTCAGTATTCTAATAGACGGGCCTGAAGTAGCAAGTGTGCTGAAGTTTTTGTTTGTAATTGACGAACTTAAGCATAATAGCTGGAGTTTTGTTCTCTATTTGATGAAGTTTTTGTTTGTAATTGCTGAAGTTTTTATTTTTGTAACTGGCGAACTTCAGCTCTAGAGCTGAAGTTTTTGTTTTGTAACTGACAAATTTCAGCTCTAGAGCTGAAGTTTTTGTTTTGTAACTGGCAAAATTCAGCTCTAGAGGTGAAGTTTTTGTCTACTAACTTACGTAATTATTTATAATTTATTTTTAAATAATCTTATAAACATATTTATGGCAATCATCCCATTAACTGAAGTTCCATAGCAGCACAAGAAGAAGAAGAAGAAGAAGAAGAAGCAGAAGAAGAAGAAGAAGAAGAAGAAGAAGCAGAAG
>MDKI01028448.1:0-28321 GCA_005239505.1 Nicotiana paniculata
CGAATGTGGGAACATCACATCTCTACAACATAACTAGAGAGATTTCTTAGTTTAACTTAAGTGGGCATGTGGACATAAGTGTAAAATTCCAAAAATAAAAAAAAAGGGAAAAAATTTCAAGTGAAAATAGTATTTGAAAATTAGACTTTTGTTTGGACATACTATAATTTTGGGTTATTTTTGAAGTTTGTGAGTGATCTAAGTGAAAATCTTGAAAAATAACTTTTTGGAGTTTTTTAAATTTTCGAAAATTTTTAAAATTCATCTTCAAGTGAAAATTGAAAATTTTATGGCCAAACACTGATTTCGAAAAAATGTGATCATTTTTCGAAAAAAATGAAAAAATTCTTAGGTCCACACGTACTCTTAAATAATCAACATGTAACTCTGACGAGATTTTGCATCTTAATTAATGAGAGATCGATACTTGATTGATCGTCATGTTTCGGATTCGATTAGCTAGGGTGCCATTGGTACAAATCCATTCACCCACGAATATTTTGTCACAATTAAGGTTTGGATTAATGATACTGAAGTCTTCAGCTTTCACATTGAAAAATCGGCAACACACTCACAGGTATCGCCAGCTTGTGCTGCATATATAAATGTTGCGACACTTCTAAATTTCAATATTTGTTCCATTGAAAAACACGGTAGAGGACACAAAACATAGAAAACTAGAAATAAATTGCTAAAAGTCCATGGGAGCTGAGACAGAATTAGCTGTTGGAGCTCTATAGGAGCTTCTGTGGAAGAAGAAAAGTGAAGTGCAGTATAGGAAATGGACACCGTCTATTGTTCCATTAGTTTTTTAATGTATTTATACAACTACTAACTCACTCTAATCTACAGCTAACTACTAATATTTGTTGTTGATTTGTCCTTCTTCTTTGCTGGTTTTGCTATCTTCTCCCGGGACCTTTATTTGGTCCAGATCTGTTTATCATTTTCTCTTCAAAAAGTATGTAACGGCTTACTTGTAATGAACTTTTAAGATCTAAATTGTGTTTTTCATTGATGTGCAAATATGTATTTGTAGTTGAAGTTACTTTCTTTTTATTCACATAAAGATCTAAATGCTAAACAGATTCTGTGACATCTGTTCAATACTGTTTAATTCTTGTTGATGTTAGAATATGAATACCTGAATTTTGTGTGGTTAGTACCCATGAAAATAAGATTCCTAAGGGTAATATTAGGGACTCCTAAGGGTTAGTGAAGACTTCATATGTACATACTACAGAACAGTTTGCAGATCTTCTAATCTTAGTTGAAGGTAACTAGAGTTAGGTTTTCTTGGGGTTATCTATTAACTCTAGTTAGTTGATTAGAAATTTAAATGACTTAGAGTGAGACTGAGTGACTCATTTTAACTTAACCTTGATTAATTGAACTTAGATAGTCATCTAGGACTTGGATTACCTAATAGGAATAATTTAGTGTCAGACTTAATTATTTATTTTACCTTTGATTCTTCCTTAGGACATGGATCAGTGTACATGCCTTATACTAACAATCTTGATTAGACTCTTTAAAGGTAGGAGCAAACAGTAGAGGTGCCCATATAGGCAAGAAAGTCAGTTTTGAGCTTAGTAACATGGTTCTTAGCCTATTAGGTTCTCAACTGAAATCCAGATCCATTACTGAGTTTTATAAGCAAATATTAACCAAGTATAAGACAATGGGTAGGGGTATTCATTTTAAAAATACAAGCAAGTATAGGTGATTTTCCTTAGGCCCATAAGTGGCAACTGTAACTTCGCATTCCAGATTTTACATAACTCAGACTGTTAATTTTATAAGGAAATATCAAGTGAAGAGTACAATAGCTTAGGCAAGAGTCTCTCCTAGATGAAAGCAAACAGGATATTCATGAGCACAATTGGGCAGACACAAGCATGAAAAGTCGATGGAGTTCATTCAAACAACACACAAGGAAACTTTTATAGGATTTCATGATTACATGACACATCAATAATCAGATAGCATGATGAATATGCTAGTGAATTCATTGTAGAAGTTAAGAGTGTACAACAGGGATGGTCTTAGTCAAAACAGATAGGTCAAAGGCACATTATGCTCTATTATGAAGATCATTTTTGTTTGATCGATTGCATGGTAAAGCATTACAAATGTGGAAATCCATATGACATGGTGCAGCAAGTAAGCTCTTAAATTGATACTAAGCACAGTCTAAGGTATGGTTCAATTAAGTTATCTGCAACTAATTAAACATACACAAAATTATAAAAAGTCTTTTTATTAATGACAAAGGTTCCGCAAGGCTTAGATCATATGTTATCTAATTTAGTTAAGTAGTCGTTAACAAAAATAAATCGGCAATACAAGAATAGATAGAGATTGCTAGGAGAATCAATTATTTTAGTCAATGAGGACAACAGAAACATAGTAGGCAATCACAAGCTTATTATCATATATCATGCGTAAGAGGAAATCAACAGAGAAACACAAAGTAAACTCGAACAATTAAACAACAAGGTTGGCCAGTGGTTAGTGACCTTCTTTTGAACCAGCAAATCAATAAAAGGATTTGTTTAGCTGTTTTAGGAGCCAAACTCGGACTTCTATCAATAGGTAAATTCAGAACAAAACAAACAAAAGAAGAAAGAAGTTAGGAATTACTAGTGATGGTGGGTTGATGGGTGAAATCAGAAAAGACAGAGAGAGAATCAATGAAGGGTTTTACCCGGGCATTAGGATGAAAATTGACTCTTAGCGGCTGAATCCCATGTCCATAGGTCATCGTGTTTGACCACTGAACATCAGACACTTTGAGAAAACTTCACGCATTCTCTGATTTGATAGAGCATATGAGAAGATTAGACGGTTTGTGGTTAATCTTGCATAAACTAGTGTAAGGTATCAAGACTCATGTGGTTGAACGGATGAGAGAAAAGGGAATGGAGGAGGGAAAATGGATTTGTCGATTAGGGTTTTCAGATTCTCAGATCTGAAATTGCTTAATTTCGGGTGAGTTTTTGGAGAAATTGAAGGCATGAGGTGATTGAGGAGGAGGAAAGGATCATCTGGTGACATTTTGAGGGGTTTTGGAGTTACTCCGCCACCGGTGGGCGATTTTTGGTCGGCGGAGTAGGGTGGTGGTGAGGTGAAGAGAGAGGAGTAAGAGAGACTGATAAGAGGTGAATACTTAGGGTTCTAATGGGGTGTGGGTGTAAGGTTTGGACAGTTTTATACTTAGGCTTTGGGGGGAGGGGTTCCCAGCCGTTCGATCTTAGGAGATCAACGGCTGGGGTCTGCTGTGACTTAAATGGGGTCGTTTGGTGTAACGGGGGGCCAGGTCGGGTTAGAGGGTATTGGGCTGGGTATTTTTGATGGGTAGAGGTGCTTTGGGCTTGGGTAAATCAACCCAGGTCCGAATTTAGGCTTGATTTCACAATTAACTAATTAATTTCAATTAAGTTTAAACTAAGAAAAAGTGTAATAATTAATTCTAACTTAATTTTACCCAATTTGTACGCTTATTGATCAATTAATTAAGAGTAAAATATTTAATTTGATATTCCCAATCATCTATAGAACAAATTCCACAATTAGCTAAAATAAAGTGATTAAATCCAGAAATTAAACATTTAAACTAATTTATTATATTTCGTTATTAGTTACAATATATTAAGGTTATGCACCTAATTAGGCCACTTTAAATTATTTATAAATTTAAAAGGAGAATTATGATTACATAATGCAAAATTAATTCACAAATTCGCTAAAAATCATAAAACTAAATAAATTATTGAATTTTGTGTAGGATTATATGGTAGGTAAAAATCACGTGCTCACAACTGCCCCTCTTTGCTCAGAAACACGAAGAGTTTTCAGGCAAAGACAAAGTGAGCAGTCATGAACGACTTTACCCATTCTTATACTCCATTGTGAAACGTTTTTGAAAAGTTTGACCGAACCCTGCTTCAAAGGTTGCCTACATATCCTTGGCTATAAAGGAATCAGGTTAGTGTAGTTCTGGAAGTTTTGGTAGCTGGGACTACCGGTTGCTGCTGCTGATCTCCTTTATTACACCAAAGTAACAAAACGAAAGACTAACTAGACCTATCAGCTGCTAGTTACAAGATTCCTATCTAAGACTTGGTCTTGAGTCTTGGCCTTTTGCTGACTCTGACCTAGAACTTGATCCTGGTTAGCCGCAGGTGCTGGTATCGTCTTATCATTCCTCGGATCAACGCAGGATATACTGAACGGATGACTTCAATCTCGTCCTAAATAGTCCATATTTTCCCCGTTTCTGCACTTTGGATTCAATCTTCTCTTTTCTCTTATTGTTTTATTATTCTGGATCGAAACTTCTTCTTTTGGTCGTCTCGAGTCTAATGTCCTAAAAATTTAATCTGCACAAAAATCAAAAAACAAATGAACGAAAATTTCTACCCCAGTTTTCCCTTAGGAAAATTGCGTGAGTATTGTAAGGAAATCTAAGCTACTTTATTATTGAAAGCGATGAAAAGCCGGGAACAGTGCACCCAGAGTTATTGTAGACTGGGGATTGGACACCCTATATCTAGAAGTAAGATCAACTAGGGGTGGCAGAACATTTGTTGCAAAATAAAATCAACTAGGGATTGTATACCCTATGTTGGAAAAGAAATCATCAACTAGGGGTTGTATACCTTATGCCGGCATCAACTAAGGAGTGTGTACCCTACGTTGGAAAAGATCATCAACTAGGGATTGTATACCCTATGTTGGAAAAGAAATCATCAGCTAGGGGTTGTATACCCTATGCTGGAAAAAAAAATCATCCACTAAGGGTGGTATAACCTATGTCGGCATCAACTAGGGAGTGTATACCCTATGTTAGAAAAGATCATCAACTAGGGATTGTATACCCTATGTTGGAAAAGAAATCATCAACTAGGGATAGTATACCCTATGTTGGAAAAGAAATCATATACTAGGGATTGTATACCCTATGTTAGAAAATAAATCATCAACTAGGGGTTGTATACCTTATGTCGGCATCAATTAGGGAGTGTATATCCTACGTTGGAAAAGATCATCAACTAGGGATTGTATACCCTATGTTGGAAAATAAATCATCAGCTAGGGGTTGTATACCCTATGCTGGAAAAAAAGTCATCAACTAGGGGTTGTATACTCTATGTAGGCATTAACTAGGGAGTGTATACCCTGCGTTGGAAAAGAAATCATCAGCTAGGGGTTGTATACCCTATGCTGGAAAAGAAATCATCAACTAGGGGTTGTATACCCTATGTTGGAAAAGAAATCACCAACTAGGGATTATACACCCTATGTTGGGAAAAAATCATCAGCTAGGGGTTGTATACCCTATGCTGGAAAATGTGTGGCTAGGGTTTGGAGACCCTATACCACTTCAGATTTGGGCTGATTTCAACATTATTTTTCTTCTTTTTCTTTTCATTTTGAGTAAATGTAGGAAAGGATTTTGGAGAAAAACTTCCCTTTCAGAGTTATTGCTGCAGAGCTGCTTCTAGCTCTTACGCCCTTTCTTTTGGTCACACTTGCCTTTGCAAGTTTTCTTTGAGTCACACCTGTTTCCTTCAATCAAAGAACAATTTGTTAGTTTGTAATGGTGGTCGGTTTTGCAGCCTTGATTTTCAACAGCTTGTTCTCCGTTCGTGTGACAAAGATTCGACCACTTGCTTTCTTACTGGGGATTGGGTTTCATCTCTAATCCCGGGGATCCTGGCTTTCCCGATTTTAACATGGCACTCGGTCATGTGGGACCCAACATTTGACTTTATTTTTACTTTATAGGCTTTTCACTTGCTTTTTCTTTTAGATTTCCAGCGTATCGGGGAATTTTTTGGCCTCTCAAGTTCTGCTGCAATGGTTTTCCAAATTTCTTTCCGCAGGGATCACGGCTTCAGTGCCATAAACCAATAAATAAGGAGTAGCCCCCACTAATGTGCGCACGATCGTGCTGTATCCCAATAATGCAAAAGGCAACTTCTCCTGCCACTGTCTAGAACTTTGGATCATTTTTCTGAGGATTTTCTTGATGTTCTTATTGGCTGCTTCGCTGCACCATTGGCTTTGGGCCGGTAAGGGGTGGAATTACGGTGTGTGATTTGAAACTACTCACATACCTCCCTCATCAAGTGCCTGTTTAGATTTGCAGCGTTATCGGTAATAATAGTTTTTGGAATACCGAAATGACAGATAATGTTTGAATGCACGAAGTCCATCACTGCTTTCTTAGTGACGACTTTGAAAGTGACTGCTCCGACCCATTTTGTGAAATAGTCGATGGCCACCAAAATAAACCTTTGTCCATTTGAAGCTTTTGGCTCGATTGGCCCAATGAGATCCATTCCCCAGGCAACGAAGGACCAAGGTGCTGACATGGGGTGTAATTCTGAGGGTGGTGCATGAATCAGGTCACCATGTATTTGGCACTGATGGCACTTTCGGACAAAACTGAAACAATCCTTTTCCATGGTCATCCAGTAATATCCTGCTCACAAAATTTTCTTTGCAAGGACGTACCCGTTCATCTGGGGACCGCATACTCCTGAATGTACTTCGTTCATAATCTTTTCAGATTCTTTGGCATCGACGCACCTTAACAAATTCAGATCTGGAGTCCTTTTGTACAACACTTCTCCGCTTAAGAAGAAACTGCTGGCGAGTCTTCTGATGGTTCTCTTTTGATCCCATTGGCCCGCTCTGGGTATTCTTTTGTTTTCAAGAATCTTTTGATATCATGATACTATGGTTGGACATCGGGCTCTATTTCGACCGTGTTACAATAACCATGTCGTTCTTTGATTTGAATTTCTAACGGGTCAATGTGGACATTACCAGGATATGGAAGCATTTCAGCTAGGGTAGCTAGTGCATCGGCTAACTCATTGTGGCATCGAGGAATATATCTAAACTCGACGGCTTTGAATCGTTAGCTAAGAACTTCCACATGTTGTCTGTATGGAAGGAGCTTAACATCTCGATTTTCCCACTCTCGCTGAGCTTGCTTTATGATCAAATGAGAATCTCCCATGATCAATAACTCTCCCACATCCATGTCAATGGCCATGTTCATTCCCATTATACAAGCTTCATATTCGACAGTATTGTTTGTACAGAAGAACCGGAGAAGGGCCGTGGATGGATATTGTTGTCCCGTGTGCGAAATAAAGATTGCCCCAATCCTAACTCCTTTGGCATTGACTGCTCCGTCGAAGAACATTTTCCAGGTATTCGTGTCTTCTGAGATTACTTCGACTGAATTGACTTCCTCATCCTGGAAATAAGTGCTTAAAGGTTGGTATTCATCATCAACCGGGTTCTCAGCCAAGTGATCGGGCAAGGCTTGAGCTTTCATGGCTGTGCGGGTGACATAGAGAATGTTAAACTCCGTGAGCAAGATTTTCCATTTTGCTAACCTTCCTGTGGGCATTGGTTTTTGGAATATGTATTTTAGAGGATCTAACCTATTTATGAGGTATGTGGTATAAGCCAGCAAACAATGTCTGAGATTTTGAGAAACCTAAGTTAGGGCACAACAAGTTCTCTCCAGTAGAGTGTATTTGGCTTCATAGTCAGTGAATTTCTTGCTCAGATAGTAAATGGCTTGCTCTTTCTTCCCAGTAACATCATGTTGCCTGAGGAAACAACCAAAAGAATTTTCCACGACTGTTAGGTATAGGAACATAAGTCTTCCTGGTTCAGACAAGACCAACACTGGCGGATTCGACAAATATTCGTTGATTTTATCAAAGGCTTTCTGACATTCAACTGTCCATTTGATTGCTGCATCTTTCTTTAGGAGCTTGAATATTGGCTCACAGGTGGTTGTAAGCTGTGCAATAAACCGGCTGATGTAGTTCAACCTTCCTAATAAACTCATGACCTCTTTCTTAGTCTTTGGAGGTGGAAAATCTCAGATGGAATTTATCTTCGTCGGATCTAACTCATTGCCCCTGCGGCCTAACTATAAACCCCAAGAGTTTCCTAGAAGGAACACCAAATGCACATTTACGAGGGTTCAATTTCAAGTCATATTTGCGTAGCCGCTCAAAAACATTTCTCAAGTCTCGGAAACGGTCCTCCTGTGTTTTGGATTTAATAATGACATCATCAACGTACACCTCAATTTCTTGGTGCATCATGTCTTGGAAAAGGGTAGTCATAGCTCTCATATAGGTTGCCCCGACGTTTTTCAAACCGAACGGCATAACCCTGTAACAATAAGTCCCCCATGGTGTAGTGAAAGCTGTCTTTTCTGCATCTTCCTCATCCACTAGGACTTGGTGATAACTGGCATAACAATCCACAAACGACTGTACCTCATGTTTGGCACAATTGTCGACAAGGATATGGATGTTTGGTAACGAGAAATTGTCTTTGGGACTTACTTTGTTCAAATCCCTGTAATGAACACATACTCGGAGCTTCCCATCCTTTTTTGGTACTGGGACTACGTTGGCTAGCCATATGGTGTATCTGACTACTCGAATTACATCGACTTTTAATTGTTCGGTGACTTCTTCTTTAATTTTGTCACTAATACCTGTTTTGAATTTTCTTTGCTTTTGTTGGACGTGCGGGCAATTGGGATGAGTTGGCAGCTTGTGTACCACTAAATCAACACTTAGTCCGGGCATATCATCATAGGACCAAGCGAACACATCTTTGAATTCGAACAGAAGTTGAATCAATGTGTCCCTAGTTTTCTCATCCGTGTGAATACTTATCATGGTTTCTAGAACTTCTTCTGGATTACCCAAATTAACTGGCTCAATTGTTTAGGTTTGGCTTAGGCTTATTCTCAAATTGTTCCAATTCTCTGTTTATTTCCCTAAAAGCCTCATCTTCGTCATATTCTGGTTATTGATTCATTATTTCGAGATTAGACAGCGTATTAAGATCAGAATATGAGGTCCGCAAGCATGTCATGTTATTTAAGGCCGCATCATTAGGACTGTAAACTAAGAAAAAAAATAACAGAATCAGAAAGAGTAATAGACAATGAAATTTTGATTTCATTTCATTGAATTTGAAGATAACAGGGGTTTTACATCGGAATTTAAAGACAATAAAATTAAAAACACTCGAGTTACACCCTGAAATAACTCGAAATGCAGAAAAGACATCAAAACATGAACTACCAAGATTCCCGTCTGATTGGGAAGGGAGTAGCTTTTCAGTTTTGCAGTTTGGCATTCTGACCCATGTATTGCACCTCTGCGGTGCTCGATCCTTCTCCTGGCTTAACCATGTGAGCCTCATATAATATTGGTCTCATGGCTCCGTAGATTTCTTCAATTTCTTCGGCCGTAAAAGCCTCCCCTTCTTCTTCAACATACTGCGGTTTGATGAAGGACTCAGTGATGTGTGAGACTGGCCAGGTCCAACCCATTGTTTTTACGTTCGGTGGCCCATTTCACATCATCATCTGTGGCCTGGAAACCGATGCCAAAGAATTTTTCGGTGGCAGGCAGAGAGATTTGCTCGGTAATGCCTTGTAAGGATACCCCGATCCCCTTTCCGAGTTTGTACCCATATCGGATCATGTCGGTAGCGACCATGATTGACGCATTAGATAAACAAGGTTGTGGGCATGGAACACCTTCCTTGTGCTGATCAGCAAGCACAATCTCAAAGGCTTGGTAAACAATATATTCGCTACCTTCTCTGGCCTCGAGACAGGGGACAGAGGAATCCCTGTATATTGATTGTTCGTCTTCTCCGTGGACTACTATCTCCTGATTCTCATGTTCAAATTTGACTACTGGTGGAGAGTAGATGGCACTGCCCCAGTAGCATGAATCTAAGGTCTTCATAGCAGGAACTTATAAGAGGTGTCCATATCCAGGACTTGGAAGGTTACCGTGAAATCCACAGGGCTAATCGTCATGACTATGTCAATTTCGCCAATGGTGTCCCTTTTGATACCGTCAAAGGGGTGGACACAAACTTTATTTGGCCTGATTCTCTCAGTGCCGATTTCCATTCTTTGAAGCGTTGACAGGGGGCAAATATTTACCCTGGATCCTCCGTCAAGCATAAATCTCTTCACGTAATATCCTTCACTTTTAACTGTTAAGTGTAAGGCTTTGTTGTGAGCGGCCCCCTCAGGAGGTAGGTCATTTTGGCTGAAAGAAATTTTGTTTACTTCGAAGAAACGCTCAGCCATTCTCTCTAACTGCTCGATTGAGGTCTCAGCTGGTACATATGCGTCATTCAACATTTTTAGGAGCACTTTTTGATGCTTGTTTGAGCCCAGCAACAGAGACAAGAGAGAAACTTGATCCGGGGTTTTCCTGAGTTCTTCAATTGTGGCATGTTCAGACATTTTCATTTCTTGAAGAACTCTTCAGCTTCTTCGATAGTGATGGGTTTTTTGAAAGCGTTTATGCTTGGCTTTATTCAACTCCTCTGGGTTATGATATTTCCCAGTAGGTTTTGCTTCGTTGACTTCCCCTCTGACCTCCTTCCCTTTGTATGTTACCGGTGTTTGATCATAATTCCAGGGGGCAGTAGTTGTATTTTTGATCGGAATTTGCGGCCGGCGGCTGGTGATCAGAGGTTCATTCAGCTTAGGCAGGATGGCCATATTTTTCACAATATATGTCCCCTTCGGCACATACACTCTCTGCGGCTTTGATTTCAGTTCTAATCTTCTGGTAGGGCTCAAGGCGAGTTGTTTGTTTCGTGGAGCCCTCGGAACATAAAGGAAAACTTCTTTAGCTGGTGCCATTTCTTTCTTTCTTCATGGGTCTTTACTTTATCCTGGCTGGGGTGCTTTGTTATCTTTTCTGGATCCACAATGGCAATGATGGCTTTCAGCGCCGGGTCAAATTCTTTGTCTTTACAAATCATTCCAATGACGGGCCCGTTATTTTGGGCTGGCAATGGATTGTTTGTGACATTGGGGACCTCCTCATCCCTTAGCACCACCTTTTTCTTCTCAATCAGATTTTCTACTGCTCTCTTGAGAGTCCAGCAGTCTTCAGTATCGTGCCCCTCTTCTCTTGAGTGATAGGCACATCTGGTTCCTCGTCTGTATGACGTTGATTTTGGATTTTGCCGAGTTGGAGGTACGGGCTGCAGAAGCCCCATCTGAATAATCTTTAGCAACAAGCTTGAGTATGACTCACCGATAGGAGTGAAAGTAGGTCTCCTTGGTGGTTCACGAGGGTAGGTATTGTATGGATAGTTGTTCTGAGGAGGGCGTGGATTATATGGGGCTTGGTGAGGATGGTTATTTCTAGGAGCTGGAGCTCTATTTTTGTTGTACTGCTGCGGTCGGGTGTCGCGCCCCCCTTTTTTTACTCGTACGGGTTAGGTGTGGAGAGATCGGGTTCATGACATTCTGGACAACTCCTTAAAGGAAGAGGTTTAAGGAAGAGTCTCCACCTAACGATTTTGTGGTGCGTTAGGGAATCTAGAGTAGATAACTCATGAAGTAGTTTGCATTACCAGAGATTGGGTAAGGGCTTGAAGTTATCCTAAGGCGAAGGTGTGAGGCACCCCTCAAGATCCACAGCTGTGGGTCCCAGCCAAGAAGTTTTGTGAATTTGGACAATAAAAAAATAGCAAGAGGTTCATATAAGAGGGGATTTTAAACAAGTACGAAAATCTTTAAAGGTTTTGGGAAAACATTAGAGTAAAACATTTAAAAAAAGAATTGTCTTAGGTTTAAAATAATACGGATCACATCAATGCAATACCCGGTAATCACTCCTCGAAGAGGGGCTACACGTGGTATTAGCGCACTGGTCATCATATCCGTATTCTACCCTTCCCACCCCGTAGAGGTTATTTATAGAAGTGTGTGTTGGTCACGGAAGCTTATTGCGTGCTATTACCCATCTCATTCTATAAGTCCTGGAGGGTGTTTAGGACTACTAATCCTACAAGGTGAGTACAAAGATGAACCCCTAGGTTTAAAGGATAAAATTCTAAGCGACAAGTCGAAAATAATTAGGAAATACACATATGGGATACACATAACAAACATATGGCTCAAGTACCCCTCCGCAAGTAAGGCATGTAAATTGCACGTCACAAACACAAGAAGGTCTTAGATTTTGAACCTAAGCAGGAATTCTAGGTGTGAAGACAGTAGCAAACAACAGGGTTTGGATGAGTTTCAGAAAAATAATGCATGACTGATTTTAAAACCATTGGTTAATAGACAGTGTACAAAAATAGTTTTGATTTTGACAAACATCTGTGCCTAAGGTTTGCCTAGGCGTCTGAACATATGTTGTTTATTATTTTAAGACATAGGCGGAGTGCAGGTCCTTAGACCTGATTCTAACAGACATGTGATGAGAAAAAATGCAGATCCTATAGGCATGGTATCTAAGAATGCAAGCAAGATATCAGTTTGGGTTTAAAAGTGCAGGAAAACGTTTTCAACCATTTGGAACATATTTTAGGCGAGGTTATTATCTATGTGGATGATATAGGGGGCCTGATTTCACTTAATTATTGAACCTAATACATGTTGTTCTAGGTGTTTAACAGAGTACTTAACACGAAACCTTAAATAAAAACATGCTGAAAATAGATCCCTAAGGTGATATGGGCTATAATGATAATTCGATTGTAATCCTAAGAAGGATATCTAGATGAATACGCATGCAAAACGTGTATTTTAAGACATTTATTATTCGAACAAGAACAGGATTTCTGAATGAAGCAGCCGTAATTATAATAGGTATTAGCATGATTTTTCTATGCGAGCATACATGTGGTGAAATGCAAACACAAATATACCTAAGACATGATCTCTATTGCATGGTAGATATGTCCTAAACATGGTTTCTATTGCGCACAGAGATAAAATAAATCCTAAGACATGATTTCTACCCAAAAATTACACTAGGCATAACAACCCCACCCTTTCACTATCCGGCCCCAAATATTCGTTTACAGATTATTACAGGCCAAGAATAATGAATTACATAACTGAATAAAGGCAAATCAAGAGGCTATACTATATGACAGTTCGCTCAAGTACCAGATCTAACATGCCATATGCCATGACGCTTTCAGCCCAAGTGTGTCATGGTCTCTAAGGACCTTAGAGGATCCTGGACAGTGCTCACACCCAGGTACCCTAGCCAAGGATGAGTAAGTGCAGTGTGGAATGCTAGCCTTGTGTGT
The DNA here is from genome assembly GCA_005239505.1 of Nicotiana paniculata. Classification (NCBI taxonomy): domain Eukaryota; kingdom Viridiplantae; phylum Streptophyta; class Magnoliopsida; order Solanales; family Solanaceae; genus Nicotiana; species Nicotiana paniculata. The sequence continues at coordinate 13,153 of MDKI01028448.1, forward strand.
CAGAGTTCAATGGATACTCAGAGGTTCCCGAGGCAGTGCTCACACGAAGGGGGCTGAACCTAGAGTTTAAGAGTAGTGGGAACTGCTTAGATCTTAAAAATAGTGTTTGAGTTCGAAAGAGTAGTTTGAAAACAACTTTAGAGAATAATGAAGAGCTTTGTAAAACCCTTTGCAAAAGGAGATCAATGCAACCATAATACAGCAGAAGGAGAACTCAAGAAAGAGCAAACACAAATAAGGATAGGGGGAGTTGGGGACAGTTAATCATCATATTAGCAGTAGAATAGGGTCACATATTCACATAGTGGTCATATAGTTGTCTCAAATCATCATAGATCAATAGGAACATGATTGCATAATATTCAGGTATCATGAGGGGCGGGCAGGTTTATAACACATGAGGTTAAGTAGGGGATGAGAGCGGGTAACAACAACTAAACCATAGACAAATAAGTATGCAAGTGGCATAAGTCTCACACAGGGTCATATAAGGGGAGACAGGAGACATATTAGACTGAGGGGAAAGGGAAAATAGTGGGGCATGCTTATTACAGAGGACTTAAGCCATTATAGAGTCACATGGGAAAAGCAGAATTGCAAATGGGGAAGGACACCATATGGTCATGCTAATTACATGGTATACAGTAGAACCATAATATGAAGCACATAAGGAACAATAAGTAAATAAACAAAAATTGGAGCATATTGTGTAGAGATGCTATAAAACTAAATCAGAAACATACCAGTTGATTGATAGAGACTAGCAAAGTGTAAAAGATAGAGCAACAACAACAATATACACAGAACAAGGTAGCAACAGTAAAACAGTAGTGCAGAAGCAAAAGAGCAATAGAGATTACTCAGTTTGGGCTTTAAGCCGACTGAGTAGTTAGTAACGGATGCAAAGAGCAAAATAGATGTATTTTGAAAACAAAGAAAGTTCAGAGCAGGGTCTGTGTGTGTATCAGTGCTCTCAATATTGCAGTCTATGTGTGTCAATTTTCAGTGTTACCAGTGTGTGTAATGTAAGGATAGAAGGCAGTCGATCAAGGGCCTGGACTCCCTTTAACTAGAGAGTGAAGCTCAAACGATGCAAATCATGGCCAAATAAGGAAAAGGAATCAGATTAAGACTGATTATGTTACTACAGGACAGGGGAATCACATGTATAAAAGTCAAGTACATAGTATTAATTAAGTAAAGTTGAACTAACTGTTATATATAAAGTAAAGTAGAGTATTAGTTTTGAAATAAATTGAAAGAATCTCGGATGCAATTACAAATACAGGGAATCCAATATTGTGAAGGAAAGTATCACATAAGTATGGAAATAATTAAAGAAAATTGGTAAAAAATTATCGAGGACATACACAAGATCATCTATTCACGGAAAACATCACAGGCTTAGGGATTATTACACAGAATCAGTATAAAATCAATAGGTAAATAATCAATAAGGTAAATGGTCGAATTTATTAAGCATTTAAACAACAATCATTGATCAACACAGAGTAATGCTCATAGAACAACAGAAAATTAAACGTCACAAAAATGGATTAAACAAGAGTCACAAAGAACACACGAATACACATAGTTAAGTGATAAAGGTCGACCTAGAACCTTAGGGTTTCAGCAACAACAGTTCAGACAACAAGAAATCATGAGACACTCGTTCAAACACAATAGAGATAGCTAATAATCAAAGAAGAACTGTTTTGAAAACAGGGTCAAGAAACCCTTGCTTTTGAAGTTGTTAGAAAATGTAATTTTCCGGGGAAAAACATAGAGAAGCCTCATGATATTGTAAATATAGAACATATCTTAAAGGAGAAACCAAAATATAGAAGATTAGGGTTTCGTGGAACCCAGAAAGAGGGCAAACCTCATGAATGGCCTCGATTTAGGCCAAGGATACTGCAATACTTACTCAAACGGTTGGGGAAAGGCCGGAAAGTGGAAAGACGCCCAAAGGAGGTGAGTGAACCGCTCCAGGTTCGTCTGAAGAACTCAAGATATCACTGAGTAGGTGACAGACAAGAAGATGGCCAGGAGGTGGTAGAGAATCAAGGTTCCGGTGAGAGTGCACCAGAGAAGACGACTGGAAACCATCAGAGAAGGTGAAGTCAAGAGACTTTTAGATAGTCATAGAGAGAGACTGAGAGAGGTAGAGGAACCGTCTCCAAGGAAAATTAGACGAAGAGGAGGAGGTTGGATAGAGATATTTTAGGTAAGTGGGATCTGGGCCATTGATCTAATTTGATCAACGGCTTAGATTAGTTAGGGGGTTGGGCCGGGTTAGTTTTAGGATTGGGCTGGGTATTTTATTAGGGGGGTTGGGATTCAATTTAGGCTAGTTTTTAAATAAAAGGTGGTTAGATATTAAATACCCATAAAAATAGGATGGATAATTAATTAAAATAACTAATAATTGTGTAAAATGGAATTAAGACCAAATAAATGAAATTGAGATGATTAACTAGTATAAAAATATAAAAATGATCAGTTATAGATTTTGAAACGATATAAGTGTGCACTTGTGTTATTATTGCAAAAATATTTAAAATTAGCTAAATAATGCCAATATTCGCTAATTTGGGAAATAATCAAATCCTAATGGGATAAAGTAGGATTAAAAGCAAGATGTTGAGTTGGAAAACTTTTTGAATTAATTTATAACATAATTTATAGATAATTATTGAATAAAAATATCAGATAAATGAGAAAAATTTTGATATAAAATATGAAAAATTCATGGAAAGATGCCAATCATTGTAAAAGTTATTTTGAGGTATATATGCGAATTTGAAAATAATTTTGAGGAAAAATTGGGTATCAACAATTGCCCCTCTTTACCCAGGAAGGATGAAAGATTTGTCGGGTAAATATAGGATGACCAATTTTGACCGAGATGAAACTGTGGGATAGTATTGGGCTGCACTCTGGCTTCTGAGCTGCCTACATATCCCTGGTTTTACAGGAATCTGTCTATATGTAGTTTCAGAATCATCGGCGAAATATACCGGTGATGTTTTACAAGAACGGATGTAAGGTGCGAGGTAAGGAAATGTAGGAAGGTCTTATGGGGTTGTATCGGATAACTGGAGCGGTCTGCTCCTGCCTGGTTGGCTGTTCCGGACGGATTACCTGCAAATAAATAACAAGCATATATCGTGCATAATATAAACATGATGCAAGATCCCGTTGGACTATGAATATTGTCTTTGGACAATTGAGGATGATTGTCCTTAGACCATGATGTCCTGGGCCATGAATTGCTTGGCGCGGGATTTGCATGCTATGAAATGTTGTTCTTGGGCCATGAGGATAGTGCCTCCGAACCATGGTGCCTTTGAATAATGATATGCAAGTTGAATAAAAGAAATCCCAGGCCACGAAATTATGTTCTCGGTCCATGAAGATGGTGCCTCCGAACGATGACGCCTTTGGACAAGTTGGCGATATTTCAGCCCATGAAGAATGAAGGGGTATCATGCTAAGAAGAAAAAGTTTAGTCTTGCGATTTACGAAAGAAAAGAGGGACAGAGCTTAGCCCGGGAGAAGCATAAATAAATAACGTTACGAAAGATGGTTGCTTTGAAGAGGTAGATAGGAGTTTTATGCAATGAAGTAAAATACCATTGCATAAGGTTCGGGATGTGGAATTCATGGTTGGAGAGAGGGTATTACTTCGGGTATCGCCCATGATGAGATTTGGAAAGAAGGGTAAGTTGAGCCCTAGGTATATCGGGCCATTTGAGATTCTTAATAGAGTGGGGGAGGTAGCTTATAGACTTATGTTGCCTCTAGGGTTATCCTCAGTTCATCCGGTATTTCATGTATCTATGCTCCGGATATATCATGGTGACCCGTCCCACGTGTTAGATTTCAGCTCTGTCCAATTGGACAAAGATTTGACTTATGAGGAGGAGCTGGTAGCTATTTTAGATCGGTAGGTTCGCCAGTTGAGATCGAAGGCAGAATGGTAACCTTATGCAATGAAATGAAGTAAAACGCATGTGAGGTAGCGTAGAACCTCGTAAGGCAGAATGGTAGCCTTAAGTAGTGCAATAAATAAAATGCAGGGGAGGTAGAGTAGAACCTCGGAAGGCATAATGGTAGCCTTATACAGTGCAGGAAATAAAATACAGGGCAGGTAGCGTAGAACCTCGGAAGGCAGAATGGTAGCCTTATGCAGTGTAGGAAATAAAATGCAAGGGAGGTACTGTAGAACCTCGGAAGGCAGAATGGTAGCCTTTTGCAGTGCAGGAAATAAAATTCAGGGGAGGTAGCGTAGAACCTGGTAAGGAAGAATGGTAGCCTTATGAAGTGCAGGAAATAAAATGCAGGGGATGTAGCGTAGAACCTCGAAAGGCAGAATGGTAGCCTTATGCAGTGCAGGAAATAAAATGACAATAAGAGTTCTTAGCTGATGATAAATTGCGGTGATACGATTGTGGTGAATAAGCGTTGTTTGTGATGATAGTAGGCGTCGATATGTGCGACGACTTTGAGAGTGTGTCCTTGAGAAATATTCATCTTGCGAAGATAGTAATGTGTTCTGGGCTTTCGCCGTCTTGGTGCTTGCATCCAAAGAAAAATTGTGAGTTATGTAAAAGGGAAGGTTAGTTCGCATTATCACTGGCTCGGCTCGGCCTGTCTGCTTCATAACACAGACTTTGTTGTTCATATCACAGGGTAGCGTTGCTAAACAAGTTGTCATTTTGAGAAAAAAAATATGCATGGTTTTGTAAAAACATAACATATAATTTAAAGTAATAATAATTTTGGATAAACTGACGACCACGACGCGGTTCAAGGCATTGCGACCTCTCTTGCTATGGAATTTTGAGGGTCCTCCTCAAAATCTGCCCCAGCTTGGTGGGTGAATGCATTTGGCTGTTGCTTGAGCGGTGGTTGGCTGCATTTGCTTCGGAATTTTGAGGTCCCTCTTCAAATTTCTGCCCCAGTTTCCATTCGTGGGGAAATGAAATTTTATTAAAATGTGACCAAACCCATAGGGGTGCCTATGTATCCCCTCTTAAATGGGAATCAGGTCAGGCATAGTTCAATTTAAATCATTTGAGAAAAGCATAAAAGTTATAAATAGTAGCGCTTGACTGCATTTGAGTTGATTGGCTTTGGCTAGATTTCTCCATCCATTTCTGCAAATATGAGTGCTCCTCCTGTCAACACTCGATGAACCATGTACGGGCTTTGCCAATTGGGAGAGAATTTCCCTTTTGCTTCGTCTTGGTGAGAAAAGATCTTCTTTTACACCAGTTGCCCTGGTGCGAATCGTCTCGGCTTGACTTTCTTGTTGAAGGCTCTGGTCATTCTATTCTAATATAGCTGACCATGACAAACTGCGTTCATTCTTTTTCCGTCTATGCGGGTCAATTGCTCATAACGACTTCGTACCCACTCTCCATCGCTGAGTTCGGCTTCATGTATGATTCTCAAGGATGGAATTTCAACATGTAAGGAGTTGCTCCAGTTGATGTGTAGACTGTGCTCCGTTATCCCAGGTTGACAACCTCAGTCTCGTCCAAGTTAGACTTAGGTCTGTTCTCAAAGTCTTCAACCTCTTTCACAATATCTTAAGGTATATCATCCTCGTCTGAATAGGAATCCGTTTGTTGCATTGCCTCGTTACATGTCACAGTCGTCGGTTCATCAATATAAGTAATAGTAATGCTGTGTAAATAAAGTAATGGGGAGGAAAATAATAGCAAGTAAATATACGATTTATAGAGAAACTGCAAATGCTTTGATAAATTGAATAATCATTTGAACAGAGGAGCTCTTTGTTGCAGAAATTAAAAATGCGAAAAAGAAGAAATTTTTTTTTCTTTTAAATAACAAGCTGTACATAAATGCTTGTTTTGTTAGCCTTGCTACCCCGAGGCTTGACGGGCTTTGGTAGTCCTGACAGACAAATTCTTGAGATATGATCCTCTGCGTACGACCTGTATGGAAGGGCCTTCCTCCCCTCCCTCTTCAAGAATGACACAACAGTCCATGTCCTCATCGTCCGAAAATAACTCCCTTATGCCGCTAATGCTTCCTCTCCGTCCGTACCGTAGATGATATCAGCTTGCTGGAAAGTTTGTTCTAAGTGAGGTATTGGCTGTTCCAATGAGTAGTAGGGATTGCGCCATGGTGGCGACCAGTCCTTGAATTCCTCCCAAGTGTACTCATGCCCTAGCCCGAAAGAGGTACCGTGCTTCTTGACTGTTATTGGCTTCGTTATTCCTTGGAGATTTTTACCGAGCCCTTTGCCTGGCTCGTATCCTTTCCAGTTCAAGATGCTTTAGATCAACTGTCCCATCATTTATCCTTATCAATGGCGTTGACTCATTCAATGTTGTGGTAGATTTCTCCACCCAGCTTCCTTCTCCCCTCAATGACAAAAAAGGTTTGGTAACCGTAGATATGGTTGCTACCCTCGCCATGAATGACTACCTCTTGATGATTCCATTAAAACTTCAACACTTGATGTAGGGTTGACGCCACGGCCCCAACAACGTGTATCCAAGGTTGCCCTAGCAGCAAGTTATAGGATGTGGGCACGTCTATCACCTGGAAGTCTACATCAAACCAGGTTGGTCCCATCTGTAAGCACAAGGTGATTTCTTCCATAGTGGACCTCTGTGAACCATCGAAGGCCTTTACATTGATCTCTCCTTCTTTTATATCATGCAGACTTTTGCCCAATTTCTTGAGTGTGATCAGTGGACAAATGTTGAGGCTGGAACCCCCATCAATTAAGATCATTGTAATGAAGTGGTCCTCACATTGCACAGTGATATCTAGTGCTATATTATGCCTTAACCCCTCGGGAGGCAATTCATCTTCATGGAAAGTAATCTTGTGGTTTTCCAGAACCTGGCCCACCATATTTTCTATCTCCCCGCTAGTGATATTGTCTGGTACGTATGCCTCAGACAACACTCTCAGCAAGGCGCTTCTATGCGTCTCAGAATTCTATAATAGAGAAAGGATAGATATCTGGGCTGGTGTCTTGTTCAACTGGTCAAGGATTGAGTACTCTTTGGCTTGGATCTTTCTCCAATGATTGTCTGAGCCTGTATCAATGGTGGGAGGACGTTTAGCGGCCTGCTTGCTAGATTCCGCCAAATGTTCAGGGGTGTAAACTCTGCCAGTTTTGGTAATACCCTGTGCAGTAATGGCTTCCTCATATCTGCTCTTACCCTTTCTCCTGGCTTCAGCTGTATAGTCCCATGGAATGGCATTTGAGTAAAAGGGTGGCGTTGTTGACATTACCACTGGAATAGGTGTGGTCATCCTCACTGCAGAATGTTATAGGCGGCCGGACTGCTACTTCGAGTGGCCGTACAAACTCAACTTCGATCAGCACTGGGACCTTTTCCTTTGCGGGCGGTCTCGATTCAAACTCGAGTGGAATGGACATGTTTACCTCAGCATCCCCGGATGGCTGCATCTGAACCACAATTGGGTTGAGAGTAACTGCAGGCTTCTTTGGATCACCCTCTACAATCACCCTAATTGATCACACAGGATCCCAATCATCATCTACTTCAATTATATGGACACCAGTTTTATGGTCCGACAGCGGATTATTTTGAACATTAGGAGCAGGGTCCTTGGCTACAATGATCTTGTTGTCTATGAGGGTTTGTATCTTGTCTTTCAAGGAACGGAATTCCTCGATGTTGTGTCCCTTCATGCCGTAGTGGTAGGCACAGGATTTGGTTGGGGTGATCCACTGAGAAGGGTTCTCAGGGGTGGCAGCATGAATGGGTGTGACATAGCCGACGACTTTGAGTCTTTCATATAGTTGATCAATGGGCTCAGATATGGCAATATGCTATTTTGGAGGGCGACGATCGAAGTTAGGGCGAGGTCTTGGGAAGTTTTGGCGAGTAGGTGGTGATCGGTAGTGGGAAGGTTGGGAATTGTAGGCGTTGTAAACGGGGGCTGGTTGGGAGTATCTGGGCGAGGTAGGCTGATATGTGGGTGGTGGAGCTTGATATGTGGGTGAGGGTGCTTGGTAATTTGGAGCTGGTTGGTATGTGAATGAGGGCATTGGATATACTTGGTATTTGGGCGTGGACTTGGCTTGTTGTGAAACCATCACGACTCCCACATCCATCTTTCTGGACACACCACCAGACTATAGAGCTTTATTAGTAGCCTGTAAAGCTTCGAAGTTGGTAACCATACCGCTTTTGATGCCTTCTTTGATTCGCTCTCCCAACTTGATGATGTTAGAGAACTTGTGACCTTCGACCATCATCAGTCGTTCGTAATACTGAGGATCCTGAGCTTGTACAAAGAACTTCTTCATTTGTTCCTCTTCTAAGGTTGGCCTAACCTTGGCAGCTTCTGACCTCCAACGAGTAGCATACTCACAAAAGGTTTCCGTTGGCTTCTTCTTCAAATTCTGGATGTAGAATATATCCGGAGCATTCTCCATGTTGAACCTGAATCGGTCCATGAAGTTTCCATGCTTACCCAGTTAATCCATTTCTTTGGATCCTGGCCGATGTACTAGGACAGTGCATCTCCTTTCAAACTTCTCATGAAGAGTTTCATGCGGATTCTTTCATCTTTTCCCACGCCAACCAATTTGTCGCAGTAAATTCTCAAGTGGACACTTGGATCACCAGTACCATCGAACATCTCGAACTTAGGAGGTTTGTACCCCTCGGGCAGTTCGACATCAGGCTGTATGCATAGATCTTCATAGTTCAGCCGCTCAATCCCTTTAACTCCTTCGACGCCCTGAACTTGGGTTGTCAACTTCTTGAGTTCCTCGGCCAAATTCCTGATGAGCCTATCCTTCTCGTCAGACTCAGGGGTATATGGTGTGGAATGAGCCATGGTTTCCACATAAATGGGATTATTATAAGCCTGGAAGTGGTCTTTTGTCTGTTCCTGGAGAGATGGAGTGTTATGGTGACAGACATTGCATCGTGCCGGCAGGACTGGGTCTTTGGAGTGATTCGGTTGTTTAGGGGTATTTTGTGGTAAAGTTGGGTTTGGATCATTTGGGAAGTGGGCATCCGGAACATTGAGGGAAAGTGATAGGTGAGCCAAATTCTTGACTTGGTCAAGTTCCTCTTGGAACTTCAGCAGCTTCTTCTCCAGTGGAGACATACCCTCTTGCAGAACCTGAATACCCCAATCATCAACGATCTCAACTTGTTCATCCTTGTGGTCCTTCCTGACGCTGCTTGCCTCTGCCATTTTAGTTTTACCCTTGCTTTTCCCGTTGGGAGGACTAGAAGGAGGAGTAGGAGGAGGGCCCTTTGATTTTGTGCGGTAGGCAGATGATGCCAGAATGTACGAACCAACCTTTGGGAAAGGGAATAATAAATAAAGAAAACAACAAAAAACGAAAAAGTAATGAAGTTACTGAGGATCACAAAAGAAATATTGCAGTATTTAAACACATAAGGCGGAAATGTAAAGCGTGTCCTAAGTTTGGGACCTCTTTGTGCCCGAGGTAGGCCTAGCGACAAGTTGATTTGGAGAATATAAGATGCTAAATGCCTCATTTTATTGATAATAAAATAGACAAATCCAACACGACTCTAAAAATGCAAAAAATATAAAATGTCACAAATGGCCAGGGGCCTTATTACATCAGAATGCAAAGTAAAGAAAATCCTAACTACTTTGTCCCAGAAGGACCTTCCCCAGACTCGGCATCTCTGCTTGCTTTGATCAGCGTCCCCATGTAGCAGAGTCCCAGCAGCAAGTAGGTCCTAGCTAGAGTTCCTCTTTCGGCTCCCTCGACTTCTGACAGGTCTCGATTCTCTTAATGAACTTCCCCTCTAAGTCGACTATGCCTCGCTCCAAGTGTGCCAGCCTCTGGGTGGAGGTGATGGCCATGTCTTTCCATTCCTCTATCAGCTTATTGTTGGCCTCGTGTATTTTGTGATGATCTTCTTTAGAATCACGGAGCCTCTTGCACAACTGGTTGAGTCTAGTCGTTGCTTCGGCCTTCTCATCTATGACCCTGTGGCCTTGAGCAAACCCTGGCTTGATACTTCCACCCCAGTTATCTTCCAACCATCCCAGATAATAAGGAGAGTAACCAGCATTATACATGTCGGGTTCAATAGTATCCTTTTCTAACCGGACCTTGCAGTGCCACAAATGCTGAGCTTGGCACTTCTGAGGGGTGCCGTCGTTTTAGAAATCTGCCCTGAGATGACTCATCTTTTCGACCCTTGGTACCACTTGCTTCCTTCCTGACTACCTCATGAATGGGATAGGGACGTAAGGATACGTCCCTCTTAGACCAATTAATAACAGAAATAGGGTAACTCGAGTTCAGATGATGAACTCGTCGGTTGGAAACCACTCAAACATCCATTGAATCTTTTCCTCGGTCAAGTTCCCTAGAAACTCGGCCCATCCATTTACGTTTTCTAGCTGAGAAAACATGTCGGGGATGTAGTTCATACGCTTTATTGATTGGAAAGCAATATGATCATCTATTGATGTCCTGACGGTAGTCGCCCTTTTGCAAATGCTCAGTGAGCCACAGCTGGAGTAACAGATTGCAACCCTCGAAATGTTTTGCCCTTCGTTGACACTTTTCCAAGGCTCGGTACATATCAACAATGATCATTGGCACGATAATAAAGTCCTGCTTTTCAACCCCTTCCATCAGAGTCCTAGTAACCATAGCCAACCTGGTGTGGATTCTTTCCTTCTTTGTTGGCAACACCATCAGACCCAACAAGCATATTATAAAGAGAATACCCAGCGGTGAATATACCCCAGACAAGTAAGGGAAAACTCTTCCTGATAAGTGCGGTAAGACTGGCTACGACCATACCTCTCGTACAAATAGTCAAAGGGGATGTACAAGTCTTCCAAGCAGACCAATTCTGGATTTTTCTTTAGCCCCGTCATCTTGAGAAAACCTCGGTCTTTACGGTTTTCAGGCATCAATAACCCTGGAGACTCCCAAGCTAAACCGGCTAACCCTCATATTTCCTCTAACAATGACACCATCTTATTGTTTCCAAAGAGAAAGACCGACCGCTCACAGTCCCAGAACAGGGTAGCAACTTCTATCATCAAGTTGTTAGGTTAAATGTCTAGAAGAGAGGGCAAGTCACCCAAGTGTTTTCTGACAACTGTTTTGTCACTGGAGTGAAGATCCTCCCACCAGTTTAGTAGTTTGGGGTAGATATTGGTGACCATGCCGAATCTGGGGACCTCGTGCCTCATTTCTGCAAAACAAACAGGTTAGACCCTTACCCCCACCAGACTCGACTATTTAACATCAATAATTAGCATGAGAATTTAATTCTCCAAATAAATGCACAGAACGTGAAGGCGTCTGTTTGGGTTCCAGGGAAACCCAATGGACTTTGGACAAGGCTATCTTAAAGGCTTTTGTGCGGATGACACGTTAGCCCGACTAGGTTTGACCATGATGCATGCAAAATATAATAGAGTAAGGTTTATATGGGGTTTTAGACCGGTACCCTTGAGAGAACAACTCAAGGGGGAAGGCATGGAACTGTCGACTGCACCGCTGATCGACTAGTTTTACCGCAAATACGCCTTTTCGAATTTAGGGAGTAGTAATATAGGAATAGCGCAACCACTCATTGTAAACGTTGCTAAAGGATTTTGTTTGGCACGAGTGAATATGAATGCGGAGCATGATATGCAATAAATAACATTTAAATAAGTAGGAATGTATTTTCACATTGGAAAGCGGTAAAGAAAGGAAATATGGCAGTTATAATTGAAAGAAGCTACAAAGAAAACATGAAGAGACGTCACTTATGCTCAAGAGAAATAAATACTTGCAAAATTAAACAGTCAACAACATATAACGGGAATAGTAAATGGCATAAACATTTAAACAGAAGTTGAAAGGTCCAAATTCACAAGACAACCTGTAATGGTGTAAGCGTAGGGAATTTCCCCAGCAGAGTCGCCATGCTGTCGCGCCCCTCTTTTTTTCCTCGCACGGTTCAGGTGTGGAGAGATGGGGTTCATGACATTCTGGACAACTCCTTAAATGAAGAGGTTTAAGGAAGAGTCGCCACCTAACGATTTTGTGGTGCATTAGGGCACCTAGAGTAGATAACTCATGAACTAGTTTGCATTACCAGAGATTGGGTAAGGGCTTGAAGTTATCCTAAGGGGAAGGTGTTAGGCACCCCTCAAGGTCCACAACTGTGGGTCCCAGCCAAGAAGTTTTGTGAATTCGGACAGTAAACAAATAGCAAGTAAGGTTCATATAAGAGGGGATTTCAAACAAGTATGAAAATCTTTAAAGGTTTTGGGAAAACATTTGAAAAAAGAATTGTCCTAGGTTTAAAAGAATACGAATCACATCAATGCAATACGCGGTAATCAGTCCTCGAAGAGGGGCTACACGTGGTATTTGGGCACCGGTCATCATATCTGTATTCTACGCTTCCCACCCCGTAGAGGTTATTTAAAGAAGCGCGTGTTGGTCACGAAAGATTATTGCTTGCTATTACCCCTCCCATTCTATATGTCCCGGAGGGTGCTTAGGACTACTAATCCTACAAGGTGAGTACTAAGCTGAACCCCTAGGTTTAAAAGATAAAATTCTAAGCGACAAGTAGAAAACAATTAGGACTTACACATATGGGATACACATAACAAACATATGGCTCAAGTACCCCTCCACAAGTAAGTCATGTAAATAGCACGTCTCAAACACAAGAAGGTCTTAGATTTTGAACCTAATCAGGAATTCTAGGTGTGAAGACAATAGCAAACAACAGGGTTTGGATGAGTTTCAGAAAAAGAATGCATGACTGATTTTAAAACCATTGGTTAATAGACAGTGTACAAAAATAATTTTGATTTTGACAAACATTTGTGCCTAAGGTTTGCCTAGGCGTCTGAACATATGTTGATTACTATTTTAAGACATAGGTGGAGTGTAGGTCCTGAGACTTGATTCTAACAGACATAAGATGAGAAAAAATGCAGATCCTATATGCATGGTATCTAAGAATGCAAGCAAGATATCAGTTTGGGTTTAAAAGTGCAGGAAAACGTTTTACACCATTTGGAACATATTTTAGGCGAGGTTATTATCTATGTGGATGATACAGGGGCCTGATTTCACTTAATTATTGAACCTAATACATGTTGTTCTAGGTGTTCAACAGAGTACTTAACACCAAAACCTTAAATAAAAACATGCTGAAAAATAGATCCATAAAGTGATATGGACTCTAATGATAATTCAATTGTAATCCTAAGCAGGATATCTAGATGAATACGCATTTAGAAACTGTAGTTTAAGACAGTTATTATTCGAACAAGAACAGGATTTCTAAATGAAGCAGCCATAATTATAACAGGTATTAGCATGATTTTTCTACGTGAGCATGCTTGTGGTGAGATGTAAACACAAATATACCTAAGACATGATCTCTATTGCATGGTAGATATGTCCTAAACATGGTTTCTATTGCGCACAGAGATAAAATAAATCCTAAGACATGATTTCTACCCAAAAATTATACTAGGCATACACAGCCCCACCCTTTCACTATCCGGCCCCAAATATTCGTTTACAGATTATTACAGGCCAAGAATAATGAATTACATAACTGAATAAAGGCAAATCAAGAGGCTATACTATATGGCAGTTCACTCAAGTACCAGATCCAACATGCCATATGCCATGACCCTTTCAACCCAAGTGTGTCATAGTCTCTAAGGACCTTAGAGGATTCTGGACAGTGCTCACACCCAGGTACCCTAGTCAAGGATGAGTAAGTGCAGTGTGGAATGTCAGCCTTGTGTGTCAGAGTTCAATGGATACTCAGAGTTCCCCAAGGCAGTGCTCACACGAAGGGGGATGAACCTAGAGTCTAAGAGTAGTGGGAACTGCTTAGAGCTTAAAAATAGTGTTTGAGTTCGAAAGAGTAGTTTGAAAACAACTTTAGAGAATAATGAAGAGCTTTGTAAAACCCTTTGCAAAAGGAGAGCAATGCAACCATAATACAGCAGAAGGAGAACTCAAGAAAGAGCAAACACAAACAAGGATAGGGGGAGTTGTGGACACTTAATAATCATATTAGCATCAAAATAGGGTCACATATTCACATAGTGGTCATATAGTAATCACAAAGCATCATAAATTAATAGGAACAGGATTGCATAACATTCAGGTATCATGAGAGGCGGTCATGTTTTTAACATAGGAGGTTAAGTAGGGGATGAGAGCAGGTAACAGCAGCTAACCCATAGACAAATTAGTATGCAAGTGGCATAAGTCTCACACATGGTCATAGAAGGGGAAACAGGAGACATATTAGACTGAGGGGAAAGGGAAAATAGTGGGGCATGCTGATTACACAGTTTTTAAGCAGTTATAGAGAATCACATGGGAAAAGCAAAATAGAAAATGGGAAAGGACACCATATAGTTATGCTAATGACATGGTATACAGTAGAACCATAAGATAAAACACATAAGGAACAATAAGTAAATAAACAAAAATTGGAGCATATTGTGTAGAGATGCTATAAAACTAAATCAGAAACATCCCAGTTGAATGATAGAGACTAGTAAAGTACAAAAGATAGAGCAACAACAACAATATACAGAACAAGGTAGCAACAGTAGAAAAGTAGTGCAGAAGCAAAAAAGCAATAGGGATTACTCAGTTTGGGATTTAAGCCGACTGAGTAGTTAGTAATGGATGCAAAGATCAAGAGAGATGTATTTTGAAAACGAAGAAATTTCAGAGCAGGGTTTGTGTGTGTATTAGTGCTCTCAATATTGCAGTCTCTGTGTGTATATTTTCAGTGTTACTAGTGTGTGTAATGTAAGGAGAGAAGCCAGTCTATATATAGATTCGAAAACCAAGTAATAACATAGGCAAAGAGTAGTAATTTAGGATAATTACAGGAATAATCTTTCAGTCAGAATCAACTACAGTCAATCAAGGGCATGTACTCCCTTTAATTATGGAGTCAAGCTCAAACGATGCAAATCATGGCCAAATAAGGAAAAGGGAATCAGATTAAGATTGGTTCTGTTACTACAGGACAGGGGAATCACATAGTATGAAAGCCAAGTACATTGTATTAAATAAGGAAAGTTGAACTAACAAATATTTAAAAAGTAAAGTAGAGTATTAGTTTTGAAATCAATT
>MDKI01086160.1:0-23512 GCA_005239505.1 Nicotiana paniculata
CCGGGCGTTTGCCCCCTAAAGCCTGACCCTACCTGGAGTTAGGGGGGCGTTTACCCCATAAGGATAGGAAGCCCCTGGAGTTAGGGGGGCGTTAGGGCCCAAACGCCAGGCCTGCCCTGGCCTTAGGGGTGCGTTAGAGCCCAAACACCGGGGGTCCCAGTTCGACCAAATCCTAGTTTTGATGAGTTTAAGTGTTTCCCGGTTGAAATAGAAGTCTCATACACGGTTAGGGTTCGCCCTAAACATATAAATAGACTCCTAAAACACAAATACGAAGGGTAATTCGAAGACGACGGAAGGATTTCGAAGGATTCAACAAGAAAACACCATAGAAGTGACAAACATTGATTTCTACATCTAGTATTCATTACTTTGTATTTCAATTATGCAATTTATTTTAGTTTTGATTCTCAATAACATGAGTAGCTAAATTCTTTAGTCTAGGGTTTTGGTAGAACCCGTTGGGGATGAATTCATTGTGATATTAATATATTTTGGTTGATTAATCTCTTTTTGTTCAACTACGTTCTTATTATAGTTGATTGAAAGGGCCCTTGATTAACTATTCCTATTTATTATGTATCTACTTGAGAGAGAGTGCATATTTAGGTAGTTGCTTGAACAACACCACTCCCGGAGTATAGACGAAAGTCATAACCGAGGGTTTAGAGGTTATATTAGAGATAACGATACCTCGGGTGCAATCTAAAGTGAACTGTATTGCGATCTAGCTAGCGTAACTTGAGAGAGTGCTTATAGTAAATTATCATAATTACTTGAGAGAGATTTATGATAGTTAGAGCGTTCATGATTGACAGAGATAGCCAATTAAACTATAAGACATATCCAAGGAAGAATTCACCAACGGGGGAAACCATAACCTTAGACCCTTTATTATCATCGTTTACATTATATTATTAGTTAATTGTTAATTTTAATATTTTGTTATTAGATTTAGTAAACATCACCAATTGATATTCAAAAGTCTTGAGAAACTTGATATAGCAACAGTTTAGTATTTTATAGACTCAATTGATACGTAAATTCCCTGTGGGATCGACTCTGGGCGTAATACCCCGGATTATATTTGCAACGCCCGCTTAGTCTTCTACAAGACATAGTTGAGCGTGATCAGCCCTTGGCAGTATGCTTGCGACCGGGAGACACTGATTACGTGCTCCGAGAAATCCACGAGGGCACCTGCGGAAATCACTCCAGTGTCAATTCTTTTATTCAAAAGGTGATCAGATCAGGTTACTACTAGGACAACATGGAAAGGTACATCAAAGAATTCGTCCAAAAATGCGACAAGTGTCAAAGATTCGCGCCCATGATCCACCAACCCGGTGAACATCTACATTCGGTGTTATCGCCATGTCGATCATGAAATGGGGAATGGACATAGTCACCCCCCACCAACGGCACCAGGTAAAGCTAGATTTATTCTATTTATGACAGACTATTTGTCAAAATAGGTGGAAGCACATGCCTATGAAAAGATAAGAGAAAAATAAGTCATCGACTTCATATGGGATCACATCATGTGCCGATTTGGGATCCGCTCCGAGATAGCGTGTGATAATGGGAAGCAGTTCATTGGAAGCAAAATATTAAAGTTTCTCGAGGATCACAAAATCAAAAGAATACTATCGACGCCCTACCACCTGTGTGCAAATGGCCAAGGTAAATTCACAAAAAGGACCATCATTCGGAACTTGAAAAAGAAGTTAGAAAATGCGAAGGGAAAATGGAGAGAAACGCTGCCCGAAGTACTATGGGCATACCGGACAACCCCTAAATCAAGCACCAGAGAGACACCATTCTCTTTGGTATACGGGTCCGAGGCTTTAATATCGGTCGAGGTCGGGGAGCCGAGTTCCAGATTCTGACATGCCACCGAAGACTCAAAAAATGAGTCCACGACCACGGACCTCGAAATATTAGACGAGAAGCGAGAAGCTTCACTGGTTCAGATGGCCGCCCAAAAACAAAGAATCGAAAGATACTACAACTGAAGAGCAAAGGATCCTACAAGTTAGGCACCATGGAAGGCGAGCAACTGCCAAACCATTGGAACATATCAATGATCAAACGCTATTATTGCTAAGCTACAATCCTCCCCATATTTCCTTCAAACTTTTGCACTAACCAAATGCGCAGGTATGCGAGTGAAAGGAATCAAAATATCCCCCAGCTCGAAGGCCTTAGGTCTTAAAGCATGCGCTACGCTCTTTTTCCCTCGCGTCGGATTTTATCCCAAAATGGCCTTTACCGGCGAGGTTTTTAACGAGGCAACATCCATATGCTACCTAAGGAGAACTCACCAAGTATTCAAAGATTCTCTCCAATCAACCTCGAATACTGGGGGGCATCCCCCCAGGAGATCACTAAAATATGCCAAAGATTGTCTCGACAGGAGAATGATGTATCGGACGAAACGGTCGAATGAACCGTGTCCGTAATAATCGAACCCTCGATGGAAAAAACATGTATACTTGTACCAAGTAATCGAAGAAGTACCTTCTATCATCAAACATTTCACACATCAAAGAAGTTTTCCATTCTTTACAAGAGTTAGCCCCATGGCCAAAAATTTAACAAGCACACAGGAATCGTCCTCGATAGTCACTCCGCCGAGTTACCAAAACTCGAAGCCGTAAGACCTCAGGGCAGGTAACTCCGAGCTAATAATCCCTCCTCGAGGCAACATCAGTTCCGACTAGGGACTGCCTCCGACAGTCGGCTCATCAGGTTATCGGATTCAAAACCGTAAGACCTCAGGGCCGGGAACTTCGAACTTGTAAGCCCTCCAAGAGGCAATATCAAAATTGTAAGACCTCAAGCAAGGCATGTACAAATTTGTATGACCTTATAACAGGCATAAACCCCATATCAAAGTCAAGGTTATATATCGAACTTGTAAGACCCAAAAGGCATACCCTCGATATAGACGCCATGGCTATCTCACTCGGGGACTAAAAGGCTACAACCAAATACATGACCACCATCATAAGGATCTAGCCAAAGTAACGCAACTCGGAGACGTCCGACTTTTGCCGTAAAATCACAGGCCTTCATTTACTTCGAAAAAACTTTGAAAAAACCCGGTTAAAGGTTGTTTCAACCTAAAGTGTAAGATCTCGAGTCGCCCACTGAATTAAAGTTTGCACCAACCTAAAGCGTAAGAGCCCAAGTCGCCAACTACAGGTCATACTGACACAAAGCGCCTCAGAGCCAATTTGAAAACTGGAGGGCTGTTGAGCTCGAGTCGAAAACCGACTCAGAGACTAAGCCCGATACCTGAAGAGCCTCAGGGCCAAAAAAGCGTAAAAGCCTGAGTTTCCCACTACATTAAAAGTCATATCGACCTTACGCGTAAGAGCCCGAGTCGCCAGCTACGGGTCATACCGACACAAAGTGCCTCAGGGCCAATTTGAGAACCTAAGGGCCGTTGAGCTTGAGTCGAAACTCGACTTGGAGACTAATCCCAATACAATTAACTAAAATGTCTCAGGGCCAAAAAAAGCGTAAGAGCCCTAGTCGCCTACTACATTAAAGGTTGTACCAACCAAATGCGTAAGAGCCCAAGTCGTCAGCTTAAAAAAGCCTCGGGACCAACTTATAACCCCAAGGGTTCTCATTTCTAAGTCCTATTAATCAGTCTAATCATCGACATGCATCAAAGCCTACTTCAAGATACCAGAAAAGAAACAAGGAATAACGAAAAGTCTTTTTTATATGATAAATGTTCACGAGGCATATTTACAAAGCCCAAAATCAGAGCCACTACACAGGGAGAAAGAATAAACGGAAACCTAATCTACAGCTAGGGCGTGCCTTCAATGGCTTCTTCAGAGATTATACTTTCAGCGGCTTGGCCCTTGACCCTCGGGTCTTTGACGGCCCATTCCCCCTTGGTGACTTCACCCTCATCCTCATCATCTTCCGAGCCACTGCTCGAATCATCTTCGAAAGAAAGCAGTGCCTCCGAATCCTTTTCTAGGACCTTCACCCTCTCGATCTCGGCAGACAAATCGAGACCCTCTACATGTATGTCCTCGAGAGCCTGTCTCCGAGACTTTAATCGGGCATGCTCCAGAGCTCGGGTAAGCTTAAGCTCGGACTCCTTGGCTGCGTTCCTGGCCTGGGAATTTGCAGCAGCAGCAACATCAACCTTATACGAATCTATGAGCGCACCGACTTTGAACTTAATCGAAGATAACGCGGTGACTGATTCAGCATAGAGGCCTTTATATTTGCTACTTTTAGCCCTCGCCTCCCCAAAGAAATCATCAAGCAAGGATAAATTCCCTTGAAGGGTCTCTCTCTCAGAAGTTATCTCATTCTCTCGCTGCTTAAACCCAAGGATCTTGGCGTCCCTGGCTCCGAATCCTTCCCGCATCTAGGCAGCTTTATCCTTAAGCTACAAAAATCGGCCCGATAAGTATCAAATACAAATAGCAAGCGAGAGCAGAAACGAAATGCATAGAAAGCTACGTTACCTACTCATCAATATCACTCCACTTCTGAGACACCGTTTCTAAATAGGCTTGGAGGACCAGCTCTTCTTCCTCCTTTTGGGCAAGAAGATCCCTGAGCTCGCCCCTCTCCGATAAGAATCTCCTGCGCTCCCCTTCATAATGGGTCATCTCAGATTGGAACTTGGCCATGGACTAGTTGTAAAGCACTTTCTCCTGAAAGCACGAAGGAAGTAGGGTCAATGAAATGCTAATCAAGGCTCGAAACAATCAACAAAGGGATTACTTGTTTGCAAATCCTTTCAACCTCCTCGAAATAGACATGGCATTGAGATCAAAATTCTTCTCGGCCATGGCGAAGAGCCCCTCAACTATGTTCTTCCCTATGAGAGGCACCTCCACATTGCAAGATTCTATGTTACGGGCATCTTGTACCTCCCTCGGAGAGAATGTCAAAACCGGCGGAGAGTCTCCTACATCAATAAACCCGAATATATCAATCGGGGCCTTCAGCTCGTATCCGAGCTCCCGTAGCTCATCCGCGGAATGTCCTTCAGTTCGAGAAGCATCTCGGGTAGCAATCAGCTCGGGGAAATCACCTGGCATACCCTCGAAGGCCTCTTCGAACCTAGGAAGGATGACATCATCGACCTCCGAGTTAGAAGACCTCGACTCTTCGATGATCAAATCAGCAGAGGCAGGAGTGGTTACATTTCCACCTCCCTCGGGCAATGTCGTGGAATCATCTTTCTTGTTTGAAGCCGCAGAATCATATTTTAACTTCTACACTGAAGCCTTCGATGGCCCCAGAGGTTTAGTCGACGTCTCCCTTTTCCTCTTTCTATCCTCATTTAGTTCTTGGATATCTGCTTCCCCGGGCGATGCTTCCCTTATCAAAGATGCCTCCCCTAGGCATCCATAAACACAAAACAAAATAGGCAAGAGTATACTCAGAAGACATACCCCTTTAAAAAGGAACTCAAGTATCATGAGAGAATAAGCCTCACTATGGTCTTTAGCTTCCCATTGTTCCCTAGACAGATCGCGCCATACGCGCTCAGTGTACGGGCATGCTGAATCAAGTAGGCGAACCCAGCCTGGGAGATCCTTAACCGCATCAAGATACCACGTAATAACGCATCATCGAAGGGAGTTAGTTCAAGGGAAAGTTGACACTAAAGAAGATTAAAATTATTAACTTACGATTCATACTCCATTCCTCAGGGAACGACATCCTTTCGAATATGAGATCAAGTCTGAGGTCCTAATCCAAACAAAGCAGCTCGGCCACCCTTTATCCTTGCCGTCTTCGATACAAGGAAAAAAGCCTTCGAGTCTCGGCGATGAAGTTTGATCATACCACCCCCGTAGAAACGGGGACTGTACAATTTAATCAAATACTTGAGGTTGAAAGGCATCCCCTCGACCATATTGGCAAAATGCTTGATCATGTAAATAATACGCCAGAATGATGGGTCAATCTGGCAGAGTGTCACTTGATATCACTCGTAGAAATTGAGAACCACAGGGTCGATCAACGACGAAGACTGCCCTACCGGGCCTAGGGTGAACGGATAAGTATGTACACTGAGGAAACAAATTTTATGGAAGGTTATGTTTTCCTCCCGAGAAGGAATCTCCACTTGAACTGCATCTCCCCAGCGGCGGTCAGTTTTCACCTCCTCGGTGTTTGTTATCATGCTAACAAATCGAGATACAGGCTCACATCGCCTGGCTTCGACGAAGGTTCATCGACCTTGAAATCGATGGACATCTCGTAGAAACCAGGGATGCACAACTCGATATTTGGGGGTATCATTACCTTACCCTAAGAGGAACGTAAAGATGAAGAGGCTTTATCTTCTCGTGGAATAACTATGTAGGCCTCCGTCATTTTTGGTAAAAGATTTTGAAGGAAACTAGAAAGAATTGGTCAGAAAAGGGATACAGAAAAGGAGCGATGAGGGATCTCTTTGTAAAGATAGAAGAAGTAATGAAGAATGAGAGATAAGAGGGGGATTATTTATATGGACCAACCACACATGTTGGTGAAGGCCAAAGAGCAGCCAACCGCCACAATAAATTCGAATCTTTTTAAAAACTGTGTGAATGTAAAACATTTCCTCCTATCGCATCAACCGCTAACATGGCATGTTTAACGGAACACTAAATGCATTGAAAGGTTGGTGAATTCAAATCTTTTCTTTTATTTTCACTCCAAAAATTGCGGGGACTATCTGTATACGTTGAAACCGGGCAAGGCCGATTTTCGGCCTTCTTTAGCACTCCGGGTGAATTGGCCTCGGTTGTGTCGGTGTAGAGTCCCAATTTTAACCCTGAGGTGCACCACTCGAGGTAGCATTCTGAGGAGTCAATATACCTCGGGGAAGAGCAAGCATCGAAGAATGTTATGGGAAAGCGGGAAGTTCCAGAAGGTGTGGTTAAAGCTGACAAAGTACACAAAATAGTACGGGCCCGTACCGTGGCATTAAATGAATGTACCAGCTATCTGTCTTTGCATTAATTACATATGTAGTATATTGGGATCCCCCCATATATAAAGGGGACCCTTTTCACTTTGTAAGATATATGATATTCAATACTAAAACAAGAACATCCTCTGCTCTCTAACAAAAACATTCTCTTCAAGTGTTTCATTAAATTATTGCTTCTCATTTATTGTGTTCTTGAGTTATTTATTTAGTTATTTATTGCTTATTATTGATCATAAATAGGCCAACGTTAAGGACTTCAATACTGTTAGACTATCGTCGACAACCCTTAGCCAAGTTCCTCGAGCTCGACCTCAAGGCCTGCTCGACCACCCTCGAGACTGGCCTCTTTGGAGCCTGGTTTGTTTAATCTAGTTCTTTTCGCACTTATTTCATTTTTCTCGCTTCATACCCATCATCTATTCCGTAAACAACCTGTATTATAGATCACATATTTTTAGAATGACATAATCAAATACAATTGTAATTACCATTTTCAAGGTAAACATGGATCATATCATGAAAGAGGGTCATCATGGACCTCATGTAAGTAGCACCGACGTTATTGAGGCTGGATGGCATGAACCTGTAGCAATACACTCCCCGTGGCATAGTGAATGTTGTCTTCTACGCATCTTCTTCACGCATCAAGATTTGGTGTTATCCTGCGAAATAATCCATGAATGACTGCAGCTCGTGCTTCACACAATTGTCTATAAGGATATGAATGTTTGGTAAAGGGAAATCATCTTTCGGACTAGCCTTGTTAAGATATCGATAATCCACAGATATCCTAATCATACCAAATTCTTTGGTACCGGTACTATGTTTGCCAACCATGTGGGGTAATTGGTGACTCTCACCACATTTGCCTCTATCTTTTTAGTGACCTCTTCTTTTATCCTCAATCCTAGATCAGGCTTGAACTTTCTGGGTTTTTTTTTAACTGGTGGTCTGGCAGTATCAGTGGGTAATCGATGCGAGACAATGTTGGTACTTAATCTAGGAATGTTATCATATGACCATGAAAACACGTCGATGTATTATTGAAGGAGGTCGACCAACTCTTCTTTCTGTTCTACTTCTAGGTGGATGTTGATTCGGGTTTCTTTCGCGTCTTCTTTGCTTCCCAAGTTGATTACTTCTATTTTTCTCCTAGTTTGGCATCCCGAATGGCTGGTGTCTTGTGGTAAGTGTTCTTCAATCACTTTTGGTTTAATTTCATGAATTTGTTTTGATTTTCACCATGCAATTTGAGGAACTAAATAGAAAAGTTGGGAAAAATGGGAGGAAAAACTTGGAAAATTCTTTTGGTGATTTGAGTGGGAAATTGAGGTTAGATTTTGGTAAATTTGGTATGGGTAGACTCGTAAGGGAATGAGGTTTCTAGTGATGTAAATTTTATCGGATTCTGAGACGTGGGCCCGGGGCTCGGGTTTGGCCAAATTTCGAGAATTTTGTTTAATTGATAGTTTTCAATTGTGTTTTGTTCCTTTAGCTTATATTGATGATGTTAATCTGGTTTTGATTAGATTCGGAGCATTTGGGAGCCTATTTGAGGGTCAAGCGCATCACGGAGTAGCTTTTGGGCTATTTTGAGGTAAGTAACGATTGTAACTCTAAACTTGAGGGTATGAAACCCCGGTATGTTATATTGTTTTGATAAATGAGGTGACGCACATACTAGGTGACGAGCATGTGGGTGTGCACCGATAGGGATTGTGACTTGGTCCGTCCGGTAGCGACTATTATATGGATAGGGTTGCACGCCGCATCGTATGTTATGTATATGGATCGGGCTGTACACCGCAACAGTATATATATATATATGGTAGTGGAGCGGGCTGCCGCCACAGTAGTTGCGTGTGTTCATGGTACTTGTTAAGTACGAGTGTTAAGTGAGAGAATGAGATACTGATAGTGGAGTCATGAGTGACTGAGAGGCTTGCCCGAGAGGCGTTATTATGAGTGATACTATGCCCGAGGGGCTTATATTTTATGAAAATGTTGTTTTCACTCTTCTTTACGCTGATCCTATGACGATAAATGTTTTTATATGAGATTTTTAAATGGAAACCGGATTTTTATGAAATATTCGAAATTGTAGATTCCAGACTTTATTTATTCATTTCCACTGCTATTCATATATGGAATTACATGATTTATAAATGCTCGTCACTACACTCAAGTTTTTAGTTACTTTGATTACTTACTGAGTTGGCTTACTCACGTTACTCCCTACACCTCTGTGTGCAGATCCAAGTACCGGACCATCTCACTAGTTGATTTCTGGACGAGCTTGGAGTTGTTCGAGGATTGAGGTAGCTTCTCACCGTCCCCAACTCACCTCCTTTCCTTCCCTCAAATCATAGTTTCTTTGGTCTGTTGTACCTCAGACTTTTGTTGTAGCAAGCCACTATGTTATACATTGTATTTTTCAGTCTTAGATGCTCATGATAGTTGACTCTAGGTTTTGGGGAAGTGTGTATCTTGTTTCATCTCATTCTGCTATTTTTAGAATCTGCTAAATTTTTGGAAATTGTGATATATATATTGATAGTCTAAAATGGTTGGCTATCCTAGTTCCATGATAGGCGCCATCACGGCCAGTTATGATTTGGGGTCGTGAAAAGTGGGTATCACAACCTAGGTTACATAGGACTCAACGATCATGAGCAGGTTTAGTAGAGTCTTGCGGATCGGTACGGAGACGTCTGTACTTATCTTCGAGAGGCTGCGGAACCCTTAGGAACAATATCATTTTCCTTGATTTCTGTCGTGCCATTTTGTTGATTTTGGAAATCTAAACTCTATTGTTTCATTCTTTCACAGATGGCGAGAACTCGCGCCACCGATCAGGATGATCAGCCACCAGCTAGACCAGCGAGAGGTCGAGACTGCGGTCAAGGATATGGTAGAGGTAGGGGGCTAGCCAGTGCAGCAGCTAGGGCAGTGCCAGTTGATCCCCCTACTATTCAGGGTCAGATTCCCGCCACAGATTCTCCACCGGGACAGGCTTAGGCACCGACAGTGCCTATTGTTATTCCAGGTCTTCAGGAGACCTTGGCTCAGATCTTGATGGTGTGTACCACCCTTGCTCGGGTAGTTGCCACTACTTCTCAGGCGGGGGGAGGTAGTCAGACTCCAGTTTCCCGGACACCTGAGCAGGGTACTCAGGGCCATCAGATACCGGGGGCGGTTCCAGCCCAGCCAGTTGCTCCAGTTTGGGACTTCGTGATTCTGGCTATGCCAGAGGACGAGCAACGTAGACTAGAGAGGTTTAGTAGACTACAACCTCCAATATTCAGTGGTGTTGAGGGCGAGGATGCCCAAAGTTTTCTGGATAAGTGTCAGAGGATGCTGCGTACTGCTGAGATTTTGGAGACCAGTTGGGTCTCATTTGCTACTTTTCAGTTTTCTGGTGCTGCTTTCACGTGGTGGGAGTCTTTTGAGAGACGTAGGCCTGTTGGTTCAACACCCCTCACCTCGCAGCAGTTCTCCACTATCTTCTTGGAGAAGTATGTATCCCAGTCCCACAGGGAGGAGCAATGTAGGAATTTTGAGTAGCTGCGTCAGGGGGAGCTATCAGTGATGCAGTATGAGATGCGGTTTTTGGAGATGGCTTGTCATGCCACCGAGTTGGTCCTTATTGATAGGGAGAGGATTAGGAGGTTCGTGGATGGCCTCACTTAGTAGCTCCGTCTTTTCATGACTCGGGAGAGAGTGTCAGGTGCTACCTTCGAGCGAGTTGTTGATATTGCTTGTGATATTGAGTCGGTTCACCGCTAGGAGCGGGTAGAGAGCGAGGCCAAGAGGCCTTGTGGATCGAGTGGTTCTAGTGGTGCCCTTCCAGGGGGAAGTTTCAGCATGGTAGAGGTTGTTTATTCAGGACTCATCGGTCAGGCCGCCCAACTTATAGTGGTGCATCTTCGGGGCATAGTCCCCGCAGTTTTCAGCCAGACCACTCTTCACTCGCTACCCTTCCAGCCTAGAGTGTAGCTCGAGCACCATCAACTTAGGGTTATTCTATGCATGGTTCTCCTAGTGACCATTCTGGTGCCAGGGGTTCAGTTCAGTCCCAGTCTCCAGCTCCAGGGAGTTGTTATGAGTGTGGAGAGTTCGGGCATATGAGGAGGCAGTGTCCTTATCTTCTTGGAGGTCCATCTCAGTTGAGGAGCTAGCCTTCGACTTCAGCTCCAGTTACTTCACCACCTACCCAGGCAGCCAGGGGTGGTAGTCAGTTAGCTAGAGGCCGCACTAGAGGGGGAGGTCGAGCATGTGGAGGTTTAGCCCGTATGTATGCCTTTCGAGCCAGGCCAGATGCTATTGCCTCCGATGCAGTGATCACAGGTATTGTCTCAGCCTGTTGCCAGGACGCTTTGGCTTGATTTGACCCTGGTTCTACATATTCCTATGTTTCTTCATATTTTTCCTATTTTTTGGATATGCCCCGTGAGTCTTTAGTTACATCTGTTCATGTGTCGACTCCGGTGGGCAATACTGTTGTTGTGGACCATGTGTATAAGTCAAGTGTGATATCTATTGGGGGTCTGGAGATCCGAGTGGACCTACTGCTGCTCAGCATGGTCGATTTTGATGTGATATTGGGCATGTATTAGTTATCTCCATGTCATGCTGTTCTTGATTGTCACTCTAAGACCGTGACCCTAGTTATGCCAGGATGTCTGACAGTTGAGTGGAGAGGTTCTTCTGAGTATATGCTTAGCAGGGTGATTTCCTACTTGAAGGCTCAGCGTATGGTAGAGAATGGGTGTTTATCTTACCTGGCTTTTGTGAGGATGTCAGTGGTGAGATTTCCGCTATTGATTCGGTTCCTGTGGTCCGTGAATTTCTGGACGTGTTTCTTGAAGACCTGCCAGGCATGCCACATGACAGGGACATTGATGTTGGTATTGACCTGGTGCCGGGCACCCAGCCTATTTCTATTCCACCTTATCGTATGGAACCAATGAAGCTAAAGGAATTAAAGGAGCAGCTTCAGGAACTTCTAGATATGGGGTTCATTCGACCTAGTGTGTCAACTTGGGGTGCACCGATATTGTTTGTAAAGAAGAAGGATGGTTCTATGCGTATGTGTATTGATTATCGGCAGCTGAACAGAGTTACGGTGAAGAATCGGTATCCCCTGCCTCGTATAGATGACTTGTTTGGTCAGTTGCAGGGTGCTAGGGTATTTCCAAGATTGACTTGTGTTCCGATTATCATCAATTGAAGATTGGGGGGCCAGACATCCTGAAGACTGCTTTCAGGACTAGATACGATCATTATGAGTTTCTGGTTATGTCATTGGGGCTAACCAATGCCCCAACAGACTTTATGCACGGTGTATTCCGACCTTATTTGGATTCTTTCGTCATCGTGTTTATTGATGATATCTTGGTATATTCCCGATCTCGGGAGGATCATGAGCAACATTTGAGATTTGTGCTTCAGACCTTCAGAAAGAAGAGATTGTATGCAAAATTTTCAAAGTGTGAGTTCTGGCTTGCTTCAGTAGCATTCTTGGGACACGTGGTGTCCAGTAAGGGTATTCAGGTTGATCTAAAGAAAGTAAAGGCGGTGGAGAGTTGGCCTAGACCGTCATCAGCTACTGAGATTTGCAGTTTCCTTGGTTTGCCTGGGTGCTATCGCCGATTCATAGATGGGTTTTCATCTATTTCAGCACCTATGACCATACTGAACCAGAAGGGTGCTCAGTTCAGGTGGACTGAGGAGTGTGAGGAGAGCTTTCAGAAGCTCAAGTCAGCTTTGACTACGACTCTGGTGTTGATTTTGCCTACAGGTTCAAGTTCTTATACAGTTTACTGTGATGCTTCGAGGGTTGGCCTTGGAGAGATTCTGATGCAGGACGGTAGGGTGATTGCTTACGCGTCTAGACAGTTGAAGGTGCATGATCTTGATCTAGCAGCTATTATCCATGCCTTGAAGATTTGGCGTCATTATTTGTATGGAGTGCATTGTGATATTTTCACAGATCACCCTAGTTTGCAGCATCTGCTTAAGTAGAAGGATATGAATTTGCGTTAGAGGAGGTGGTTGGAGCTTCTCAAGGAAAATGACCTCACTGTTTTGTATCATCCGGGGAAGGCCAATGTAGTGACCGATGCCCTGAGTCGCAGAGCGGAGTGTTTGGGACTTTAGCCTACCTTCCAATAGCAGAGCGACCTTTAGCACTTGATGTTCAGGCTTTAGCAGGTCAGTTGGTGAGATTGGATCTATCCGAGCCTCCACGGGTATTGGCTTGTGTAGCCTCCAGGTCTTCTCTTTATGATCAGATTCGAGCACGCCAGTATGATGATCCACATTTGTTTGTTCTTTAGGATATGGTCCATCACAGTGATGCCAGGGATGTGGTTATTGGTGATGACGGGGTCATGAGGGTGCAGGGCTGGATTTGCGTGCCCAATGTGGATGGGCTTCGAGATTTTATTCTAGCTGAGGCCCCTAGTTCACGGTATTCCATCCATTCGGGTGCCGCAAAGATGTTTCAGGATTTGAGAAAACATTATTGGTGGAGGCGGATGAAGAGAGATATTGTTAAGTTTGTGCCTCGGTATTTCAACTGTCAGCAGGTCAAGTATGACCACCAGAGACCAGGTGGATTTCTTCAGAGATTAGATATTCCGGAGTCGGAGTGGAAGTGGAAGCGAATCACCATGGACTTCGTAGTGGGCTCCCACGGACTTCGAGGAGGTTTGATGCTATATGGGTTATTGTGGATCGGCTGACCAAGTCCGTGCACTTCATTCCTGTTGGTACTACTTATTCTTCGGAGCGGTTAGCTGAGATTTATATCAGGGAGATCGTCTGATTGCATGGGGTTCCAGTTTCTATCATTTGTGACAAAGGTACTCAGTTCACATCTCAGTTTTGGAGAGCCGTACAGAGAGAGTTGGGTACTCAGGTTGAGTTGAGCCTAGCGTTTCATCCTCAGACCGACGGACAGTTGGAGCGTACCATTTAGATTTTTGAGGATATGTTGCGTGCGTGTGTCATTAATTTTAGGGGTTTATGGGACCAGTTTCTGCCACTCGCGGAGTTTGCATATAATAATAGTTATCATTCGAGTATCCATATGGCTCTGTATGAGGCTTTATATGGTAGGAGGTGCAGATCTCCAGTTGGTTGGTTCGAGCCGGGCGAGGTTAGGCTACTGGGCACAGACTTAGTTCAGGATACGTTGGGTAAGGTGAAGTTGATTTAGGGGCGGCTTCGCACGATGCAGTCTAGACAGAAGAGTTATGTGGACCGGAAGGTCCGAGATGTGTCTTTCATGGTTGGGGAGAAGGTGGTGCTGAAGGTGTCACCCATGAAGGGTGTTATGAGGTTCGGAAAGAGGGTAAAGTTGAGTCCCAGGTTCATTGGGCCATTTGAGGTGCTTCAGAGGATTGTGGAGGTGGCTTATAGACTTGCCTTTCCTCTCAGCTTATCGATTATTCATCCAGTGTTCCATGTTTCGATGCTCCGGAAGTATGTTGGTGACCCGTCTCATGTTTTGGACTTCAGCACGGTTCAGATCGAGGGTGATATGTCATATGAGGTAGAGCCAGTGGATATTTTGAGTCATCAAGTCAGAAAGCTGAGGTATAAGGATATAGCTTCAGTGAAGGTTCAGTGGAGGGGTCAGCTAGTGGAGGATGCCACCTGGGAGACCGAGCGGAAGGCAAAGCCGATATCCTCACTTTTCATCGCCTTTCTTCCTTTACATTCCATAGTTACCTGAACCACTTAACTCTGAATTAATACCATATCATATCATCTTCATCTTTGGAATGTTTTACCTTTTTGGAACCACTTAACTTTGATGCTCTAAAATATTACATGCAAATGTTTTACCTCTTCATCTTTGGAATCTTTTCATATATTCAATGACCTTTACTCGCCTTGCATAACCATTCTATACCAAGGATAGCTGAATTCCTTACACACGAGGGCGACACTTAGTGTAACTGGCACACTTAGTCCCTTAAGCTTAACTCTGCTCACAGTGCTTCCTTTAGGGAAGCATCTTCCTGAGTGACTTTAAAAGGTTATTCTTCTATTGTCCATTCTATTATTCGCGGAACGCGGTCTCTAAAATTCTCACAATGCCAAATTTTATAAAATCATTCGAACCCTAATTCATGTTGAGTTTATACTCTTCACTAACCCATATTGATTTCTATTACTATGGGGTCTAACTTTTCCTTATGGTAATCACGTTGGAGTCATCAACTTAATTCTCGAAATGAGGATATGACTTTATGTCTTATTTTAACGACTCAGCCGGTTGTTCCGTGAGATTTGCCCCGTTTCCCCCGTTTCTACTTTAGTATATGTTTCTTAGACTATTTATGCTGTGTTGGATTGGTTGGTTCGGGTTCGGAGTGCTCGTGGTGAGAATTGAGACACTTAGTCTCTTAAATTGGCTTAATAGTTGAAAAAGTCAACTAGGAGTTGACTTATTGGCAAACGACCTCGGAATGCAGATTTTATGGTTTGGATAGCTTCGTTAGGTGATTTGGGACTTAGGAGTGTATTCGGAATGTGGTTTTGATGTCCGGTGTAGAACTAGGCTTGAATTGCCGAAAGTTAGTTTTTGGCGATTTTCGATCGGCAGTGGAAAATAGGCTATCGGGGTCGGAATGGAATTCCGAAAGTTGGAGAAGGTTCATAATGTCATTTTATATATGAGTACAAAATTTCAAGTCAATCAGACTTGTTTTGGATGGTTTCAGCATCTTTGGAAAAATTTAGAGATTTCAAAGTTCATAGGCTTGAATTTGATGTGATTTTGGTGTTTTTTCATTGTTTTTGGTGTTTTGAAGGCTCGACGAAGTTTGAATGAGGTTATGGGGATGTGTTTTCATGTTTGTTGAGGTCCCGAGGGCCTCGAGTGAGTTTCGGGTGGTTAACAGGGTGATTTTTTGGCCTTGGAAGACAACTGATCTGGTGTTGTTGCTGCAGAAGGTTTTAGCCTATGCGTTCTCGGAGGGTGTCACGCGTTCCCATAGGGGAATTGGGGAGCTGAGGGATTTTATTCTATGCGTTCGTGGGCCTGGAGGTGCGAACACGGTGAGTTTAGTTGAGTGGTCATCGCGAAGGCGGGAGCATGAGTGCGTTCACATAGAGTAGGAAGCACCTGAGGACCCCAGGCCCATTGGCGTGTGCGATCGCGTAAGAGCCCATGCGTACGTGAAGGCCTGGGGTATGGAGTAGTGCGTTCGTATGGCGTTTTGTACGTTTGCATATTGTAAAATTAGGGGCCTGTTGGATTGTTCTATGCGAACGCGGTCCTAGTGACGCGTTCGCGATGGAGAAAAATGAGCTGGGCAGAAAGTTTTTAAGTTCTAAAACGGGGGTTTTTTTGGCCATAACTCAATATTTCATTAGAGAGCTCGGGAGAAGAAGACATTGGACGAGATTTTTAGTGGAATTCTTGTGGTAAGTTTTCTTCAATCACTTTCAGTTTAATTTCATGAATTTTTCTTGATTTTCACCATGCAATTTGAGGAATTAAGTAGAAAAGTTGGGAAATATGGGAGGAAAAATTTGGAAAATTCTTTTGGTGATTTGAGTGGGCAATTGAGGTCAAATTTTGGTAAATTTGGTATGGGTAGACTCGTAAGGGAACGAGGTTTCTAATGATGTAAATTTTATTGAATTCCGAGACGTGGGCCCGGGGCTCGGGTTTCGCAAAATTTCGAGAATTTTGTCTAAATTGATAGTTTCGATTGGGTTTTGTTCCTTTAGCGTATACTGATGATGTTAATCTGGTTTTGGTTAGATTCGGAGCATTTGGGAGCCAATTCGAGGGGCAAGTGTGGAGTAGCTTTTGGGCTGTTTTGAGGTAAGTAACGATTGTAACTCTAAACTTGAGGGTATGAAACCCAGGTATGTTATATTATTTTGATAAATGAGGTGACGCACATACTAGGTGACGAGCATGTGGGTGTGCACCGATAGGGGTTTGACTTGGTCCGTCCCGTAGCGACTATTAAGCCGCGTATTCGATTTGAAACCTTATGATATCCTATTTTTCAAAAGTTATTATTTGTTTATGGGTTGTGAGCCATGTTTGGGTCCTCGTGTTGACCTGTTTAGACGCTCATAGGTACTTTTACACTATTTTCCCACTATCCTGATAGAACACCCAGCCATGTTTCCTACTTGTTGTTATTTTCACTATTATCACACTGCTTTGAAAACTATGAGATGCATTTTGGGATGAGTCCCTTGAGTTGAGATGAATTTCACAAGTGGCTTGTGAGGATGACTGAGTCAGGCCGAGAGCCGAGTATGTGACGGGCTACACGCCGCATCAATATAGATTATATATATATGGATCGGGCTGCACGCCGCAAAAATATAGATTATATTTATATATGGATCGGGCTGTACGCCACAACAATATACGTAATATATATGGATCGGGATGCACGCCGCAACAATATACATATTGGATCAGGCTACACGCCGTAGTAGATATAGCGCTTGGGCTGAAGGAGCCCCTTCAGGAGTTTGTACACCCCTAGTGAGCGCAGTTGACTATTATATGGATTGGGCTGCACACCGCAGCGTATGTTATATATATGGATCGGGCTGCATGCCGCAGCAGTATATATATATATATATATATATATATATATATATATATATATATATATATATATATATATATATATATATATATATATATATATAGTAGTGGAGTGGGCTGCCTGCCACAGTAGTTGCATGCGTTCATGGTACTTGCTGAGTACGAGTGTTAAGTGAGAGCATGAGATACTGATAATGGAGTCACGAGTCACTGAGAGGCTTGCTCGAGAGGATTTATTGTGAGTGATACTATGCCCGAGAGGCTTATATTTTATGAAAATGTTATTTTCACTCTTCTTTACACTGAGCCTCTGATGATAAATGTTTTTATACGAGATTTCTAAATGGAAACTGGAGTTTTATGAAATATTCGGAATTGTAGATTCCTAGCTTGAATTGTTCATTTCCACTGTTATTAATTAAATGGAATTACATGATTTATAAATGCTCGTCACTACACTCAAGTTTTTAGTTACTTTGGTTACTTACTGAGTTGGCGTACTCACATTACTCCCTGCACCTCTGTGTGCAGATCCAGGTACCGGACCATGTCACTAATTTATTTTCGGACGAGCTTGGAGTTGTTCGAGGATTGAGGTAGCTGCTCGGCGTCCCCAGCTCACCTCCTTTCCTTCCCTCAGATCATAGTTTCTTTTGGTCTTTTGTACCTTAGACTTCTGTTGTAGCAAGCCACTATGTTGTACTTTGTATTTTTCAGTCTTAGATGCTCATGACAGTTGAATCCAGGTTTAGAGAAGTGTGTAGTTTGTTTAATCTCATTCTGCTATTTTTAAAATCTTCTAATTTCTGGGAAATTATGATATATATATTGATAGTTTGAAATGGTTGGCTAGCCTAGTTCCATGATAGGCTCCATCACGGCCGGTTAGGATTTGGGGTCGTGACACTTATACCCTTTTATTGTTTCAAGTCATGTCTCATCTTGCCTTTCCCTTCACTTGACTATAGACTCTGTCGTGCTGTCATAAATAGATTTACCGTTATCACTCATTTATCACATCTTATTCATAATGCTTCATTTACACTCTTCTTATTCTCCTGCTAATATTTCTGTCTGTCACTTTATTCTAAAAATTTCAATAAAACATTCTTTCACTTTTAGCTCCCCTTGCTCTATTTACTGGCTCTTCGGGGCGCCTAATATTCTCTCTTGGCTAGGGACGGGACCATACCTTAAATATTTATCCCTTCAAGGATTACAGTGCTTATCTTCTGAATTTTATGAACATGCTAGTATTGATATCTATCTGTACTATTATAGATTTCACCATCTAGGTTTCTCACAAGGAGAACTATTACAACATTTGCAATACCCTCCATCTAGGTTTCTCACAAGGAGAACTATTATCGTATTTGCAATACCCTCCTGACATGTCACCTAACGCTAACAATCCATCCACCATTTGGGTTGCTCTAACCCCAACTGGATCCTGATAGCCCCTCCTTTCGTAAACTATATATGTTAGCTCCTATAGAGAATAACTGAGATGGGTGTGGCCAATTGTACATACCTGTGTTACTGTTGAAGGTAAGTCAAAATGCTTATATTTCTCTGCCAGAATTGTAAATAATGATAATCTTCATCAACTGGGTACCTCGTACCCTTCTTCACCTTGCTTCTTTTACTTACTGAAACATGTACCTACCTTGTGATTCCCTTATATCTTTTTATCATATGGTTGGATAGATATTATTTCCTAGGGCTCATTATCAAGAAACTTACACGTCTTGGTATACACATGATCTTCTGAAGACCTCACATTTACTCATCATAAGCATGAGGCAAAATCGAGTTCCTCTGACTCAACTCTTCCACAACCACATTCAATCTCTTACCAACTGTCTTTCTGGATGTAGGTATCATTTCATTACAAATAAAATAGAATCTAGGAGTTTAAATTCTTACAAGTGCGATCTACCACACGATCTAGAGTAAGAAGAAAGAGTGACAATCCTAAATTCCCTATAGCCTCCTACTTATAAGTGTGGTGCACAACACACCCATAAACAAGACTCTACTAGACACGACTTGTAGACTCCCTAGGACTTAACCACTCTGATACCACTTTTATCACGATCCAAACTGAAGGGCCACGACGGGCCCCCGATGCTTTACTCAACCGAGTACCAACATAATGTATCTTTCATATCATACTATCATGGGTAAATGACCCAGAAAGGCCATCATGAGACAACTAGAATAAAACATGAGGGAATACTCAACATAGGACGACCCAACAAGATATACAAACTTATATATATGACATACGGGCCTATATGGCCGAAACGATCATTTGTACATTTAAAACATAGGCCGACAAGGCCATAAAATCATCCATATACATAATATTTGTCTACAAGCCTCTCAAAGTACATAAATGTCATAGAGGTCGGGACAAGGCCCCCCTATACCAATCAAAACATGTCCAAAGCATACTGACTAAACAAGAAACCCCGGAGCAAATGAAGTGCACCAACACCTTTCGCTAAGCTGATAGCTTACTATGAGGACTGCCAACTTGTGTATCAGGACCATCGGGCATGAAACCCAGCATTCCCAGTCAAAAGGGACGTCAGTACGAATAAAGTACCGAGTATGAAAGGTAGTATATAAAAGACATGAAAGAAACGTGGAGTGAAGGACTGAGCTTGTAAGTCTGAATAGCTTTGTGAATCATTAAACATTTATAATGCCATGCATATACATATAAATGTCATATCATGCATGGGTATATGCATACATAACATCATAAAGCCTCTGCAGGCATCCCATCATATCATCTCGGCCTCAGTGGGCAAAATCATCAACGTATACTAGTTGATCAGGTGGTGGTGCGTATATAACATTGTAATCTTTCCCCATACCCCATATACATATAATATACACGTATATACCACCATATGGTCATGGGTAAATATATGTGTATAAATGAATTCAATGCACACGGGAGTAAGACGACAAAACCTTTCATAAAGCAATAAGATCAATATGTCTTTGGTTAATATCATGAAATAAACCTTATCAACTTACATGTTTTATGAGACCCATGAACAGACGATATAATAATAGGACACATGGGGAATTTGAACATAGGCACCCCTAGTACTTCTATGAATATAGTCATTTGTGAAAGTTGTGTGTTAGCTCGTTTTGTTTGTATCATATGGATCATGCCAAAAGGAAAAAAGGGATAGCCTCAATATACCTTTGTTGTTTTCTTGACCACACGACGTTGGTTCAGCCCTTTAGTACTTTAATGTACAACAAACAACAAGGGACCATTGTTAAGCTTATGGAAGCTAGAACTCAACACAAATGAGCGACTAGCTCGTCTACGAAATTTTGGACAACACTTCTCTTATTATTTTTATTTTCCTCAAATCAAACAAAACAACAAGCAATATATAAATAATCTCCTTCTCAAGTAACCCAACCACGATTTTAGTATACAAATATGCTCACTACAAATCAATAATGGCACGGCAACAATAACAACAAACGAGCATTAAACTTGGTTTTAAAATATCAAAAACACTTCTCCAAGCCTTCTCTTCTTCCAAACACATCAACCATGATAGAAATGGTATTCTTAAGTTATTTCTACTTATTTCCAGTCATAAAACATCAAGAATGCAACTCCAAAATAGTCCAGCTACTACAACACTTCAACATGAAATTCAACCTACATCACAAGTTTCCTTCGTCGAATCAACTAGATATACATAGATGATCTTAAGTACATATAGGAGAAGTTAAAACTTTCCTTGGATGCAAGAACATTTGTCCAGCTAAGCTTTATTTCAAGCTAAAAAATAATCTCTTTATCCCAAACAACAAAGTAGAGAGATAACTAGGTGATCTTGATCTTCCGAGAGATAAATCACCTTACCAACTTGTGGATTAGGTCTTGAACCCTAGGATAACGCTGAGAGAGGTCTTGGGATGATATTTTGTAGCTCCTTCACGATGCAATAGAGAGTGATATTCTAAATTGTTCTCTAAGTGAAATATCAATGTATATGTGGCCCGACTAATGTGCTTGGGCATATGGGTTGGGCTGCCCATCTCTATCCATTTCCTTTGCCTTTTAATTTGGTCCACAAACTCTAAGTAGGTGATGCGCCTACTTTACACCTACTTAATAAAGTAGATGATACATGTTGGTTCTTTTTCCATTTTTAAACATGTGTCTCACCCTCGTTAAATAATTTAGACATGTGTAGAGTAGCTCAAGCAAGTAGGACAAAAAGTAAGTTCGTGAAGCAGACACGCCGGGTAAGCAAGTAGCTCAAGCAAGTATCCCTGTAAGCAAGCAGCTAAATTTTATGTTTCCATAATCTCATTTGTTTGTTTTTCCAAGTCTACTTCACCTTAACTTAAGATTTTGATAAACCTTCCTTAGACTTATAGAAGAATTTCATCCTTTTTGAGCTTACATTAGATAATCTTATAATGCCAATGACGTTGGAAGTACGGGGTGTAACAGAATCTTGCATCTTTGGCGTTCCCAATTATGGAGATAGTCCGTTTCAGGTTATAATCTTATTCCAAAGCGATCATATTAGCTCCTTGGTTCCTATATTTTGGTAGTGGGTTACAAATCACATTTGGCGGTGTCACGCCCCGAAATCCCACCATTGGGCCGTGATGGCGTCTAGCGTTGAACCCGCTAGACAAGCCAACGTATATAGCTAAACTAGCATAATAACCTCAATCTAACAGAGTAAACTAAATCAGTTCACAAATTAAACAGCGGTAATAAATACGGTTTTAAGCTAAGTAAAGATAATCACAATACAT
Organism: Nicotiana paniculata; assembly: GCA_005239505.1. Classification (NCBI taxonomy): domain Eukaryota; kingdom Viridiplantae; phylum Streptophyta; class Magnoliopsida; order Solanales; family Solanaceae; genus Nicotiana; species Nicotiana paniculata. The sequence goes on from MDKI01086160.1 coordinate 22,392, forward strand.
CGACGCAAAATTTCCCAAAACCTGGTTTCACAAACTCACGAACTGTCTAAGAGTGCTAAATACAAGTCTGAAAGGAAATGCATGTCTGCCTCTAAAACTAAAGGGAAAACAAGATAGAATCGAAGGCAAATGGGTGGAATAGACGCCAAGGCCCACGAACGCCAGCGGGTATACCTTGAAGCCTCTATGATAAGCTGGAAAACACTCCCACTAATGATGTCCTCCGCGTCCAGCTGCGTAATCTGCACAACATAAAGAAGTGCAGGTGTAGCATCAGTACAACCGACCCCATGTACTGAGTAAGTGCCTAGCCTAACCTCGGCGAAGTAGTGACGAGGCTAGAACCAGACTACCAAATAAACCTGAGCAGTTCAAATAAATAAATATACATATGTGCAACGGATAAGAAATATAGGGAGAAAACAACGAATAAAGGAAGGCATAACAACATCGATTGTCTGATTGGTTGCCAATGGCAAACTTTGAGAGCATGCAACTGGAGCTCCAGTTGTGGTCGTACAACTAGGATAAAGACTGGACCCAGGTGGATAGGATTGATCAAACAATGATACTGGAATGGTAGTTGTCGAGATGGGTGTGAATTCTGGGAAACCCTGAACAGAGAAGGGCGGTCCTTGGCCATTGGCCCATGCTTGACATATTTCAGTCATTTTTTGTTTCAGTACTCTATTTTCCTCAACCACAGTAGAATCTTGTTGAACCTTCTGACCCTGAGTCTCACGACTGCTAGTAACAACTTCAATGAATTTTGTCATTTTTCCTTGAATTTTGTGTTGACAGCTTACCACAAACCGACCACCTCAAGCTATCTTCACAATTCACTTCAAAGGACACGTTAGAATGGACTCAGTTTGTCCTTATTATCATTCTTTTTTTTTATTTTCACTTTTTTTTCTTTTTTTTTTTTCAAAATCATTCGATCAAACCTGATGTGGGTTGCCTACGTATCATGACGCCGCATGAATCAGATCTTGCGTAGTTCGGGAAGATCAGGAATAAATGAAATAAACTAACTCTGTTTTTTAATTTGAATTTTGTTTTTGTTTTTTAATTTTCGAAAGAAAGACTTATAAAGAAGAGAGAAAATATTTTTTTGATTT
>ML365554.1:0-24888 GCA_005239505.1 Nicotiana paniculata
TATGAAGAAATGCTAGCGGAACTTGCGGAGGATGCTGCTAATGCTTCGCCCGGAAGCGGTGATCAACAAAATTCTTTTCCGCCACCACCAACGGAAGTTCCTCCCAACCTTGAAGGATTTATGAAATTTGTTAGGGATACTATGTAGATTAATATGTAACTTATATTTTGGCACATCTTGATTAGTTTTTTCCCTTTTAATGGTGGTCTTAGTATCTTAGCTGTGCTCTTCCATTAGGGGAGGAAGACTAAGAAAGAAATTGTCATTTTTTTAAATGTCGTTATTAATAAAATTTATAAGGCATTTCCTTGAATATTTGTGTTTACACTTGAATTACANATAAATTATCTTAGATAATATAATATAATTACATAACAAAAATTTTGTAACTCTAGAATAACACTTATATAATACACTTATACAAGATATACAAGAAATTGCCTTACATAAAAAAAAATTAAAAAAAAATAGCCCCGACCTGTTTAGGCCCGTTTGGCTCGCGGGCCCGACCCTCTTAGCCCGGGCCCATGTGGGCTTAGGCCCGTAGGGGGCCGGTTCCACACATATAGTCTGTTTGGCCCGGGACCGTTTAGCCCGAGCCCGTTTAGCCCGGGCCCGCATAGCCCGGACCCGCTTAGCCCAGCCTACTTGGCCCGTTTGGCCCGGGACCAGCCCGTTAGCCACCCTTAGATATGGTGGGATCGGGTTACATGCCGCCACATGTGAAATAAGGGTGTATTGATATGGTGGAATAAGGGTGAATTTATACTGTACTGTGGGATCGAGTCCGCAATAGGTGGAATAAGGGTGGAGTGTTTCGGTGAAATAAAGGTGAATTATGATACTGATGTTGTGATATGGTGGGATCGGGTTGTGCTCCACAATATATATACATATTATTTATTGTTGTTGATGTTTTTAAGGTGAAATAAGGGAGGATACTGTGTTTTACGGTGGGATCGAGTTGCGCATCTGAATAAATTATGTGTTTCTATTTCTTGAGTTGTGTTGGTTTTAGGGTATTTCCATTTGAACTCTAGGATTGGTAATTCTGAATGCTGGATTATTTCTTGAGGTTGTAGCTATTGTTTTCAATTGGCTGCCTTATTTCATTATGTAATTTCCTTTTCTATCTTTATTATATACTGCGTACAGGTTGTAGTGTGAGTGAACCACCTTAGCCTCGTCACTACTTCGTCGAGGTTAGGCTCGGGACTTACAGAGTACATGGGTTCAGTTGTACTCATACTACACTCTGCATTTCTTGTGCAGATTTTGGCATTGGTCCCAGTTCGTAGTAGTCTAGATTTTCTTATTGGAGACTCGAGATAGATCTGTTGGCGTCCCCAGACCTTGAAGTCCCATTCTATTTTCCCCTATTTTTATTGTTTCTTTCTTTCAAAACAATTGTATTTCTTTCAGACTCTGTTTGTAGAAAATCCTAGAAGCTCGTGAATAATGATTCTAGATTCGAATTGTAGTAAATATTATGGACACTTATGTTATTCTGCACTCGATTTTATTTCCTTTTGGATTAATTGACTTTATTACTGAATTGAATAATAATTGGCTTAACGGTTCTCTAACGCTAGCTTGCCTAGCAAGTGAAATGTTAGGCTCCATCACGGTCCCGAAGGTGGGAATTACTGGTCATGACAAGTTGGTATTAGAGCTCTAGGTTGCCTAGGTCTCACAATTCACGAGCAGTCTTAGTAGAGTCTGGAGGATCGATACAGAGACATCTATACTTATATTCTAGAGGCTATGAAGTTTAAGAAAAATTTCACTTCTATTCTTCCGCAGATGGCGAGAACACATGCTACGTCTTCAGCTGGACAGCAGCCGGAGCCCTCAGTGGCAGCTCCTACGAGGGGCAGAGGTCAAGGACGAGGATGCGCCAGAGGCCGAGGCAGGGGCAGAGCTCATCCTAGAGCTCGAGAAGCAGCACCAACAGTGGAGCCCTAGGTGGAGTTTAATGAGTAGGTTCCAGCCCAGACTACGCTTGTTGGACCAGTTCAAGCCCCGGAGAGGTTCATCTCCACCCTAGTGCTTCAGGACGCTCTAGTCCATTTTGTGGGCTTTATGGAGAGTGTGGACTACGCCGGTACATTTCCTATGGCACCAGTCGTCTCTCAGGCTGGGGGAGGAGCACATAATCCCTCTACTCACACTTCGGAGCAGATTGCTCCCCAGTATCAGACTCATGTAGCCTTGCCAGTTGGGGTAGTTTAGCTAGTTATTATGGCACAGGCCGGTGATGGACCCACCATGTCTTCTGAGGCTTTATGGAGATTAGACAGGTTTACTAAGCTCTTTCCAGTTCACTTTAGTGGTGCATCTCCAGAGGACCCCCATGATTATCTTGACAGCTTCCATGAGGTGCTATGGAACATGGGTATAATGGAAACCAATGGTGTCGATTTTGCTGCATTTCAGATGACGGTTTCCTCCAAGAAATGGTGGAGGGATTATGTGTTGACCAGACCAGCTGGGTCGCCTGCTCTTACTTGAGACCAATTCTCTCATCTCTTCCTAGAGATGTTCCTCCCTATCACATTGAGAGAGGAGTATCATCGGCAGTTCGAGCGTCTCCAGCAGGCACTATGAGTGTTACTAAGTAAGAGACCCGTTTTGTGGATTTGGCCCATCATGCTATTCTTCTGCTTCATACCGAGAGAGAGTGTGAGGAGGTTTATTGAGGGACTTACTCATCCTATCAAGTTATAGATGGCTAAGGAAACCGGGAGTGAGATTGTTTTTCAGACGGCTGCCAATGTCGCCAGGCGAGTCGAGATGGTTCTTGAACCGGGGGGAGGTCAGGGGTCTGACAAGAGGCCTCGTCATTCCGGTGGGTTGAGTGATGCCTCATTTGGAGGCAAGATACTTTTGGTAGAGGCCATCCTCCTAGGGCGATTCATTCAGCACTCCAGACTGGAGTCGTGGTCCTTATGTGCCTCATTCTAGGCAGCCAACTTACAGTGCGCTGCCAGCTCCTATTAGTGCACCTCCTATTCAGAGTTATTACTGTGGTTATCCGGACCGTTCGGGTCGGTCTAAGTTTCTGCAGCCACAACACCAGGATGGATGTTTTGATTATGGTGGTTTTGGTCATATCAATAAGACATGTACGAGATTATTCGGTGACACGCCACAACATCATGGTTCTCCTGACATGGTACCGGCACCAGTTGCTATACCGCCTGCTCAGCTAGCCAAAGGCAGGGGTCAGGCAGCCAGAGGCAGAGGTCAGGCTATTAGAGGTGGAGGTCAGGTCGTTAGAGGTGGAGGCCAGCCAGTTAGAGGCTGCCCCAGGGATGTGGTTCAGAGTGGTGGGCCCCAGCCCCGATGTTATGCCTTCCCAGCTAGGCCTGAGGCTAAGTCATCTCATGCTGTTATCACATGTACTATTTCATCTCGTCCAAGTCACACCGCTACGGGAGGTTATGAAACGGTCGATTGCAATAATAATACCCAACAAGGAGTCGAGATTGAATCCACAGGGAGATGAGAGGGGAATTAGTAGTATATATTTGGATAGAGCACGTAAAGTATCTAAGTTGCACTTCCACAAATGTTGTTTTGTTTTTACTTCTAAAGTTACGCTAAGGATTGAAATTCTAAAATATAAAACTAGAGAATACTTTTTTGGATGTTTTTCAAATATATAAAAAGGCCTAGGGCTATGATCTTTATCTAGGTTTTTGCCTAATGGGTTGTAAACTTTAAAGCCTATTTTGTTGGTCGGTGTGTATTATAGCTATCAACACACAATTACCCACTCAATACCTCTCGGTAAGAGAGTGATTTTGCCTAATTTTATTTTCTCAAGTCCAAATGGGTATTGAATAAAACAGTTGATAAAATGCTCAAATCGATATGGTGGTCGACGCCTTGAGTAGAAAGGCAGTGAGTATGGGCAGCCTTGCGTACATTCTAGTCGGTGAGAGACCACTTGCATCAGATTATCACACTTTGGCCAATCAGTTTGTGAGGTTGGATATTTCAGAGCCCAGCCGTGTCCTAGCTTGTAGAGTCGCTCGGTCTTCCTTGTTTGAGCGCATCAGGGAGCGACAGTATGATTACCCTCATTTTCTTGTCCTTAAGGACATAGTGCGGCACAGTGGTACCAAGAAGGTTACTGTTCCCAGTATTCTATTCATCCGGGTGGCGCTTAGATATGTCAGGACTTGCGGCAACATTATTGGTGAAGGAGGATGAAGAAGGATATAGCTTCATATGTATCTCGGTGTCTAAATTGTCAGCAGGTAACGTATGAACATCAGACACCTGATGGTTTGCTTCAGAAGTTAGAGATTCCTAAGTGAAATTGGTAGCGTATCATTATGGATTTCATTGTTAGACTCCCAAAAACTCAGGGAAGTTCGATGCAGTTTGGGTCATTGAGGATAGGCTGACCTAGTTACCGCATTTCATTCCTGTGGTAGTTACCTATTCTTCAAAGAGGTTGGTAGAGATTTAATATCCGCTTTCTGATCGAGGTACACAGCTCACCTCACACTTTTGGAGAGCAGTACAACGTGAGTTGGGCACGCAGGTTGATTTGAGCACATCATTTCATTCTCAGATAGATGGACAATCTGAGCGCACTATTCAGATATTGGAGGATATGTTTCGCGCATGTGTTATAGACTTCGGAGGCTCGTGGGATCAGTTCTTGTCACTTGCGGAGTTTTCCTACAACAACAGATACTATTTGAGCATTCAGATGGCTCCCTATGAGGCATTATATGGTAAGCGGTGCCAATTGCCAGTTGGATGGTTCGAGTCAGGGGAGGCTCGATTGTTGGGTACGGATTTAGTACAGGATGCCTTGGATAAGGTCAAGATTATCCAGGATCAACTTCGCACAGCTCAGTCCAGGAAGAAGAGTTATGCCGACCGTAGAGTTCGTGATGTTGCATTCATGGTCGGAGAGAGAGTATTGCTTTGAGTTTCACCCATGAAGGGTGTCATGAGGTTCGGAAAGAAGGGCAAGTTGAGCCCTAGGTACATTGGACCCTTTGAGATTCTAGAGAGAGTGGGTGAAGTGGCTTGCAGGCTCGCATTGCCACTTAGTTTATCAGTTGTTCATCCGGTGTTCCATGTGTCCATGCTCCGTAAGTATTACGGTGGTCCATCCTATGTGTTAGATTTCAGCTCTACCCAGTTAGACAATGATTTGACTTATGAGGAGGACCCGGTGGCTATTCTAGCTTGGCAGGTCCGCCAGCTGAGGTCGAAGAGTTATCCTTCAGTTCGTGTGCAGTGGAGAGGTCAGTCCATCGAGGTAGCTACTTGGAAGTCCGATTCGGACATGCGGAGTATATATCCACATCTTTTCACCAGCTCAGGTACTTTTCTATGTCCGTTCGAGGACCAACGATTGTTTTAGAGGTGGAGAATGTGATGACCTGATAGTTCATGTTATGTTTTAGAATTTAATTCTGCACTTAAAGGCCTTATAAACCTCATATTAGCCCTCCTCGATTTGCGCACGCAGTCCGGATGCTTTTTCGGAAAGCTTTTATGTTTAAAACTGATAAAATATGAAATTTTTGCCTTAAAATCCATTTGAGTTGACTTCAGTCAACAGTTTGGGCAAACGGATCCGGATTCATATTTTGACGGTCGAAGAGTAGTTGGGGCACCTAAAGTTCGCATATGCGAACAAGACTTCGCATTTGCGAAGTGGGACAAGGGGTACAATGATCGCCATTGCGATCAAATGGTCAAACTTGCGGAAGATCATAGTTTGCATCTGCGAACAAGTCATCGCAAATGCGATAAAATCATAGATGGGAGGACTTCACATTTGCGATTGTTTCTTTGTATTTCAGGGGTTCGCATTTGCGGGGTTTGCATTTGCAAACCCCAGATCGCAAATGCGACATCAATAACTGATCAAAATGGGAGTTAGACGGGATTTTTGTTCGTTCTTCAAATTTTCAAACCAAGAAAACCTAGAGGCGATTTTTCAAAGAACTCTTCTTCCCTAAATTATTGGTAACTGATTTTAATCCATTTTCTTTCAATCTTAAACTACATTTATAAGATTTCACCCTAAAATCTAGTATTTTCATGGTGAAAATTGGGGGTTTGGTAGAATTAGGGATTTTTGTAAAATTTGGATTTAGACCTCAAATTAAGGCCGGATTCTAAAAAAAATTATATAACCGGTCTCGGGGGTGAATGGGTAATCGGGTTTTGATACGAATTTCGGGTTTGGACCAAGCGGGCCCAGAAGTTAAATTTTGTTGACATTTTCAATAGTGGCCTAAATGGATACCTTTGCAATCGTGGGTAGTTCCTAAGGCTTAATTTAAATTATTTGGTTGGTAATTTGCTAGATATTGTTGGTTCGGAGGCTTGTTTGAAAGGTAAAGTTGTGGTTGTGCATTGAGTGATCTTTGAAGTGAGGTAAGTGTCGTTGCTAACCTTGACTTGAGAGAATTAGGAATCTTCGGACTATATGCTATGTAAATTTCATGTGAGTGGCATATATGCGAGGCGATGAGTGCTTATGCGCCGCCGAATTTTCTGTTTTCCTATTTTTTCGCTTTTCCTTAATTATCTCTTTCCCTGTCTTAATTGTTATATGATCTAAATGTTTTCTATGATTAACTGCTACCTGTTAATCAATGTCTTCTCCTGTTAATGATGTTAGACCTTTTCACAGTTTCATGATTTTCTACTATTTGCTTAAGTTGGTTTATTTGCACCTTCTAATTGTTGGTTACTGGAATGGTTCCGCTGTATAGTATTACTTATGTAGATTTATATGTTGTACAGTGTTTCCTTTGTTACTCAGTTTGGTATTTATTGATCGTAAAGGCTTCTCATGATTTGAATTGTTAATTTTACTGTGCACATTAGGGGTGTTCGTCGGTCGGTACGGTATATTATTTAGACATTTCGGTTAGGTATTTTCAGTATTCAGTTTCGTAAAATGCTATACCAATACTGTACCTAATTAAATTCGACATGGTTCGATTTTTCTCCTTTCGATTTTGATTTATTTGATTTCGATTTATTCGGTTCGGTAACTTCGGTTTATTCGATTTGAATACTAACTAGTTCGTAGAGTCATAGAGAAATATCTTATTACTTGGTTAGAGCTAATTGATGAATTTAGAGAATAAAGAAAAGTAAAATTTTATATTTATCATATTTATGTTATAACTAATAAAATGTATATTGTATAATATATTATATATTTCGACACGGTTTCGATATTTTGTTTCAAAATACCAAATACCATGACTAATAACAATTTTTTTTAATACTTAAACCAAATAGCATAGGAAATACCTAAATATTGAATACCGAATACAAAATTTTTTGGTTTCGGTACATTAATTCGGTGTTTACCAAATTATGCACAGTCATAGTTCACATTGAGTATTAACATTGATATGGTGGGATTGAGTTGCACGCTGCAACATGTGAAATAAGGTTGGATTGATATGGTGGAATAAGGGTGAATTTGTATTGTACGGTGGGATCAGGTTGCACACCGCAACAGGTGGAATAAGGGTGGATTATTTCGGTGAAATAAGGGTAAATTATGATACTGATGTTGTGATATGGTGGGATCAGGTTGGGCACCGCAACATATATACATATTATTTATTGTTGTTGATGTTGTTACGGTGAATAAGAGAGGATTCTGTTTTGTACGGTGGGATCGGGTTGCGCGCCGCAACCTATGTGTTTCTATTTATTGAGTTGTGTTGGTTTTACGGTATTTTCATTTGAACTCTAAGGATTGGTAATTCTGAATTGACTGCCTTATTTCGTTCTATATTTTCATTTTGTCTTTATTATATACTGCGTACAAGTTGTAGTGTGAGTGACCCACCTTAGCCTCGTCACTACTTCGTGGAGGTTAGGGTCGGCACTTACAGAGTACATGGGGTCGGTTGTACTCATACTACACTCTGCACTTCTTGTGCAGATTTCGGCATTGGTCTCAGCTGATCGTGAGGCGTAGCATACCAGATTTGCTTATTGGAGACTCGAGGTAAATCTGCTGGAGTTTGCAGACCTTGAAGATCCCTTCTATTGTCCCCTATTTTTACTGTTTCTTTTCGTTCAAAACAGTTGTATTTCTATCACTCTATTTGTAGAAAATCCTAGAAGCTCGTGAATTGTGACTCAAGATCTGGATTGTAGTAAATATTATGGACATTTATGTTATTCCGCACTAGGTTTTATTTCATTTTGGCTTAATTGACTTTATTTAATGAATTGAATAATAATTGGCTTAATGGTTCTCTAACGTTGGTTGCCTAGCAAGTGAAACGTTAGGCGTCATCACGGTCCCATGGGAATTCCGGGTCGTGACAACTTTGGAGTGCATCCCAAATCTGCTTCGCATTAGAGCACACAGAAAATCTATTGTACTCATGAGGACCAAGTCCACATATAAGAATTTTCTTAGCCTTTGCATTCTTCTCCATCAGAAATATTTTCTTGCTTTCCACCAATTGTACTATTTTTCATTGAACATGGGTGGTCTGGTAGTTGATCGTCCTTCATTAATTCTAGGTGGAACACTCATCTTTCTTCCAAGATCTCTCTAGGTGTTAGCCGTGTAAAAGAGAGAACCTACTCTAATACCAATTGTTAATTTGAGTGACCGTATGAATTACTAAGAAATTGGTTCTTTACCGTGTTCCTTAAGCGAAAGTAAAGAAGCAATAAAATGGACATAGTGCCAAAATACGAGTAAAATGTGATTTTTTCCTAAAATCCTTTCAACAATAAGTAAGAAGTTTCCTTTTCTTTCCAAATAACAAGTGAAAAAGCACCTCTCTATGCCCACATATCAATGTGTGTAAAAAGTCATGAATGATGTGATACCATATAGCATGAGGAAAAATGCATCTCTATGCCTGTATGTCATGTGTGCATGAAAATACCATGTACCTCAGAGATGAATCATGTACTCACACTCTCAGAGTACTCAATTTCACTGTCTCGCATCCTCTCTCACTATGCTCAATACTCAACACACTAAATCCCTCAGTGTTGTATAATAACTGATGTGGCGTGCAGCCCGATCCACATATATATAGTCGACTGCACTCACTGGGGTGTACAGACTCCGGAGGGGCTCCTTCATCCCAAGTGCTATATTGCTGCACCGTGCAGCCCGATCTAATACTGCTGCAGCGTGCAACCCAATCCAATATACTTCGGCGTGCAGCCCCATCCAATACTACTACGGCGTAAAGTCCGATCCAATAAAATATAATCAATATATTGCTGCGGCATGAAGCCCGACACATAAGGTAAATATATAATATGCTGCGGCGTGCAGCCCGACCCATAATATATAATATAATATGCTGCAGCATGCAGCCCGGCCCATAATGTCACTCTCACTCAGGCCCTCGGCCTGACTCAGTCCTCACTCTCTCCAGTCTCACTCACGGGCTCACAATGTCATGAAACTAGCCTGACAATAATGATATGATGTATCAATAATAATAACTGAGACTGAGATATGATGAAGGCATGAATATGGCTGAGTACAAAATATCAACAAAATTAGTGAGATGATAACAAGAAACGACTATTGTGGGTCCTAACAACATCAACATGAAGCCTAAACATGATATTTAACATGATTGATAGCTTATTTACTCTATCGCAGGGTGAAAACACAACTATCAACAAACTAGGGCAACTATACAGTGCCATAAAAGCAATTCACATGGTGCACGCCCACACGCCCGTCACCTAGCATGTGTGTCACCTCAATTTCAATCACATAACACGTACGATAGGGTTTCATACTCTCAGCACTAAGTTTAGAAGAGTTACTTACCTCAAACAAGCCAATACCAATGCCGAGCAAGCCAAGTGGTGCTCTAGAGATGCCATCACACACGTTCCGACCTCCGAACGGCTCGAAACCCAATACTTGTGATGAAAATTGCCCCAAAATCGCCTCAATCCGTGCTTGGAAATGTAAAAATAAAGCCAAAATTGTGAACCTTGTATTTAACATCCTGACCAGCACTTCCGCATCTGCGGACATTTCGTCGCATCTGCGATCACCACTTCTGCAAAACTAACCATGCTCAGCAACCCCGCACCTGCGGTTTTAAGCCACTTCTGCGATCACACTTCTGCGCTCATGAACCACATTTGCGGTTGCGTAGGTGCGTCCTAGAACCTGCATCTGCGATCCTCATGCCCAGCCCCCTCTCTCTCTTCCACGACCAACTATCTACATCTGCGCCCATTCTTCCGCAGATGTGGAAACACCAAAACCAGCAGCCTTTAGCACTGCAACATGAATGAAAAATGATCTGAACCTTGTCTGAAACTCACCCTAGCCACTCGGGACCCTGACCACATATATTGACAAGTCCCATAACACAACACGGACCTACTCGAGGCCTCAGAACCCACATAACAACATCGAAACGATGGATCACACTTCTAATCGAAATCTATGAACTTTGAACTTTAAATTTCCAAAACTCGCACCGAAACATATCAAATCATCCCGAAATGAACACAAATTTTGCACACATGTCCGAAATGACATGACGAAGCAATTCAAATTCCCGGAACCAAAATCCAAATCCGATATCCTCAAAGTCAACTTCAGGCCAATCTTATGAACTTTCTAAACCTTCAAATTTCCAATTCTTGCCAACCTGAGCTGAAACCTTCTAGAAATATCCAAATGCAAATCCGGGCATACGCCTGAGTCCGAAATCAGCATCCGGACCTAACAGAACCATCAAAACTCCATTCCGTGGTCAAATTCACAAAAAATCAAACTTAGTCAACTCTTTCAACTTAAAGCTTCAACAATGAAATTCATCTTTCCAAAATGATTTCGAATAACCTGAAAACCAAAATCGACGATTCACATAAGTCATAATACATCATACGGAACTACTCACGCCCGCAAACTACCGAGCGAAGTGCAAATGCTCATAACGACCAGTTGGGTCATTACATCCTCCCCCACTTAAACATACGTTCGTACTCGAACGTGTCAAGAGTTGTTCCCAAAAGCATCAAACTGCCGTATAACCTTACCATGCACATATAGTTCTGATGACACAACATAACTGAAATTTCTCAATTCAACGTAGCCCATAAGCCTTAGAATACAATTTTCCAACATCCGGAATTCCTTATAAGATCTGAATCTCAACCTACATGTTGTTTAAGTCTGAACAAGCTGTACCAACCCATATCCATAACCCAAGCTACAATAACCGAGTATACCACATGACGCAAATACCTATAGCAAAATCTCTGATCACAGTAACTGCTCAGAATAACCCAATGCCGGTAATAAACCTCATATCTAACAAAATCTCACTCTAAAACCTTCGTATACTGCCGATAATGAAAGAACACGCAGGAAATCATAACCATTAATCAAATCACAAGTCGGGGAGCTCCCTCTCTTTCAACAAGGACTATAGCCAATTTCCTAAGCCGACTTTCAATATTATCCTTCCAAATATACCATAATCAAAACCAATAACACCTATCCTAGATCCGAAGAATTCATCTTATCAAATATCAACCACTTTACTGATACGCAACACCAATACTACCCAGCCACGAACCGTGTAATCCATGCACCAATAAGCAATAATCCAAATGTACTCAATAGCGAAAATGACTCAATCAAGAGAATCGTCTCGCAAGATCAACGGGTGTCACCACAAGGCAATGCTAAGAACCTATCACACTCCGTAGAACCATCACAAGACTCCATCACAAAGGTTCGTAGCTCAACGTAACTCTGCCGAAATGCGCGACTCCATCCAAACACTAATCCATATCATATACCTTGAGCCACCCTGATCAAAATCAATAACCACGTGAAATTCGGCATGGAGTACCCAAAGTGTATTACCATAACCACAGAGAATCAGATGATACAATTCCACACAAATCCCGAAAAGACATAACCAATATGCCCTCAATCATGCAATACCCAATTACTCAATTACTCAAATTTCGCTACCAGGCCATCATAGAACCGCACCATGTGTGCCAAAAACCAACGAATCACAACCCCTCATAGCATAGCAGAGTAACTCACAGAAAATTTCAAACACAAATAAGCTCAGCAACAACTGAATGCATATCTCTCAACAATAGCATTATTGATCCAACCAATCCGACTCGGTGTAGAATACACATCCTAATTGGGACTACTAATGGACCCTAAATCAAATCCGAGCACCAACAGATAGATAGAAAGAAACCTCCGAAATCCCACAATGTCTGAATCATAACACATACTATCATCTGGCTAGCTTCGGCCCTGACTTCAGAGTCCACAACCATGAAACAATCCGCTCCTGATATCTCCCAGTCTCCAAATCCATAGAACATACGAATCACCATATCTGATCCCAACCGCCAGAATGTCTAACACATCTCTCATACACGATCATCATGCGAATACTTCTAAAATTCTTCCGTGCCACATATCAAAATTCGAATATCAGCAGCCGATCAACCAGGAGAGTGTTGCAGTACTAGTAAAGTATCCATAAATCAAACATATTGCCCCTTCTGAAATGTATACTCTCATCAAGCCATACCAAATATTAATATCATTTACCTAGTCATTTGGAACTTTCCATGCTGCCTATGAATTTATGACCTTTCCTTCGAAACTGAACTGTGACCTAGCACATGCAAATCTCAATCCCACACAACACACCGCATCCATCATGCCATCATATGAAAAAAATTCAAGAACTTCATAACTCACTCCGAGTCATAAGCAACTACATACTCAATCAGCCAAGGACCTTCCATTTGATTTCATCTAGGAGAAATTCACTATACACTACATGCTCCTCATGCCAATAGGAATTATACCCCTCGAACTGTGGTAAAAACCATTGAGAACTCTTTGAACCTATTTGCACATAACCAAACCATCAAAACTGAATATCTCTAGCTCAACCTAGCCACGTAGGTCGCCAAAACCCAAGAGAATAGCCACGAAGCACCTATAGAGACTAGCCACGTCATAAATACCCAACAAACTGATCAGACTCATTACTGTGTTGATCCAACCTACTACCTAGTTGTGCTATTTCTCCAAGTCCCTTCCTAATTGCCTTCAAATTGATACTTCTCCTTGCTAGAATACCACGATCCCTAACCAAAATTCACCACACAAAATACCCTAGTATAAAACCCAAATGCCTTAAGGTCCATAAGCCGCTGACTTCCCTCTTAAGCACCCCGAAGCACCACAACCAAGACAGCCACTCTAATGAGACCTTATTTGAGCCTAAAATTGTTTCCTTCACCTTTTTGCTACTGAAATGCATAATCCCCAATGATATAAAAATGTTACAAGTCTCGACACCGTCCAATGTAACTCTCAGTTTCTAGCCATATACCAATCTTGAAAATTCCAAATTCCTACATTTAAACCTTGAATCCCTTAGAACCATTCTCGAGAGTCATCCACTCTACTAAAATCTCAATTAAACTGACCCCAATGGACTAAACAACATGTTCCCCATTAGCACACCAACACCCAAGGGAGTAACCCACACTCCTAAGCAACCGAGCAAATTCCTACTCCACGGACACTACATCCTTTACGGATAACAACTCAATCATTCAATGATTCCCATATACCCATGAGTATAATACAACCTGTATCCAGAAACTCCTTTACTCGAGTCATCCTCACTCTCAAACCTTGCAGTCATAACTGATTCACCAGTATACCTCAAATCGAAACCAATACAACACATAATTGTGCAATCAACTCATCGATAGCAGACTCCCCCACTTGGCTCAAAGCCATAAATCAAAACACATAATAACTCACAACGCCCATACTCTATTACTTCCACAATACCGCAATGAGATTCTACTAAATCCTTCATAATCTCATATAACACAAACCATCTAATATCTCAAATCATCTGCAAATCTCTCATTCATCCTTGTAGCAGTCAAGCCAACTCTCATAAGCGATCCGAACTCAAATTGCAAAACATATAATTCATTGGTAAAAGAGGACTCGCTACAAAACAACATAGGGATCACACAACCTCAGGACACCCCGCAGGAGATAAGCCACCTGCTTAGCCTCAACTGACATCTTTTCTATACCCTTCCACACTCACAACTACTTCGCAATTAATTAATCTTCCTGATTCAAAACTCATAACAAGACATGAAAGTATACTTCACTCCACAACTGAACAACATGAGAGGTCCTTCAACATACCCATAACTCGAGGCTATATGCTAAATCAAGACACAATTCAAATACCCAATAGTCCTTGCTACATCTCAATTAAACTCTTTCTGTCACATTCGAACAATCTGAACACATCTCGCAATCACATCATACTCACCACATAGTCATCCAATCACAAGTTTCACTAATAGGGGACCAACGGACATATAAGTCCCAAAAACATGTGCTCAAACAATCAAAATCTCCGTGCTCAAGCTATATCTAAAACCCGACCTCAAGTCCTCCAGACTGGCCCATCATCAGTACGCCAAAATTCATATCTCGCACCTCAATCATGGAATCATAAGCCTTCGATGCACAACTGATATCGAGCGCTCATGTGAGCATATAAATGCGTGGAAGGAATTCAAAGAGTTAGGCTTCAAGCCGAATCAATGTCGCACGATAAGGAAAGAAAGATGGGAAGTATATCCTAAATGTCATGTAGCCTCTCGAAGATAGGTATGCACATCATCATACCGATCCGCAAGACTCTACTAGACACTTGCTCATGACTTGTAGAACCTATGAACCTAAAGCTCTGATACCAACTTGTCACGACCCCAAATCCACTAGTCGTGATGGCACCCAACCCAACCTACTAGGTATGCCAACTAGTAACTATCCAATTCCAATGATATTAATAAGACAATAAAGTAAAGAAATTATCTGACTTTTATACAATTCCCAAGGACTGGTAGTACAAATCATGAGTTTCTAAGAATAGAGTTTACAAAACTGAAATGAAATAAACACATAGTCTGTTTGAAAAGTACATAAACAGAGTTCTATAGATCTAAAGCTACTACGAACAAAGGCAGCTTCAACCGGAACGCAGGTACATCTTCAATCAAGCTCCCATCAAACGCAACAACATCAGCAGCCAACATCTGCACGCAATGTGCAAAAGTGTAGTATGAGTACAACCGACCCCATGTACTCAGTAAGTAACAAACCTAACCTTAGGTTGAAAGTAGTGACGAGCTAACATAAGGTCGGGTCCAATACCGGTATTCCACAACAGTTCATCACAACATAATACAAGTAATAAAAGAGGAATCTCAGAAGTAAAATGCTCAACTCATTCATAGTTCCAGAAAATAGGCATGTTCTTCAAGTATCTTAGTGAAAACTCAAATCTTTTGCCAAAATAAAAGTTTGAAAACTGTGATTTTTCCTAAAATCCTTTCAATAATAAGTAGGAAGTTTCCTTTTCTTTCCAAATTATAAGTGAAAAATACCTCTCTATGCCCACATATCAATGTGTGTAAAAAGTCATGAATGACGAGATACTATATAGCATAAGGAAAAATGCATCTCTATGCGTGTATGTCATATGTGCATGCAAATGCCATGTACCTCAGAGATAAATCATGTACTCACACTCTCAGAGTACTCAATCTCACTGTCTCGCATCCTCTCTCAGTATGCTCAATACTCAGCGCACTACTGCGGCGTGCATCCCGATCCAATACTGATGCAGCGTGCAACCCGATTCAATACTGTTAAGGCATGCAGCCTGACCCATAAGTAAATATATAATATGTTGCGGCGTGCAGCTCGACCCGTAATGTATAATATATTTTGTTGCGGCGTGCAACCTGACCCATAAGGTAAATATATAATATGATGCGGCGTGCATCCCGACCTATAATATATTCTATAATATGTTGCGGCGTGCAGCCCGACCCATAATGTATAGCATAATATGTTGCGGTGTGTATCCCGAACCATAATGTCACTCTCACTCGGGCCATCGGCCTCACTCAGTCTTCACTCTCTCTAATCTCGCTCACGAGCTCATAATGTCATGAAACTAGCCCGACAACAATGATATGATGTATCAATAATAACAACTGAGACTGAGATATGATATGAATTCATGAATATGACTGAGTATAAAATATCAATGAAATCAGTGAGATGACAACAAGAAACGACCACTGCGGGTCCTAACAACATCAGCATGAAGCTTAAACATGATATTTAACATGATTGATAACTCATTTACTCTATCGCATGGTGAAATCACAATTATCAACAAACTAGGGCCACTATACAGTGCCATGGAAGCAACAGTATCCCAATTAACATAGTGCACGTCCACACGCCCGTCCCCTAGCATGTGTGTCACCTCAATACCAATCACATAACACGTACGGCGGGGTTTCATATCCTCAACACTAAGTTTAGAAGAGTTATTCACCTCGAACAAAATAATACCAATGACGAGCAAGCCAAGCGATGCTCCAAAGATGCCATCACGCATGTTCCGACCTCCGAACGGCTCGAAACCGAATAGTTGTGATGAAAATTGCCCCAAAATTGCCTCAATTCGCGCTTGGAAATGTAAGAATGAAGCAAAAATCGCGAACCCTTGTATTTAACATCCTGACCAGCACTTCCGCATCTGCGGACATTTCGTCGCATCTGCGACCATCTTGTGCATCTGCGAAAATAGCCATGCTCAGTAACCCTTGCACTTGCAGTCTTAAGCCGCTTCTGCGATCATGTTTCTGCGCTCATGAACCGCATTTGCGGTTGCGCAGGTGCGTCTAAGCACCCGCATCTGCAATCCTCATGCCTAGCTCTCTTTTCTCGCTTCTGCGACCAACTGTCCGTATCTACGCACACGCATTTGCGCCCATTCTTCCGCAGATGCAGAAACACCAGAACCAGCAGCCTTCAACAATGCAACATCAATGAAGCCTTCATCAATGAAACATGAATCAAAAATGATCTGAACCTTGTTCGAAACTCACCCGAGCAACTCGGGACCCCGTCCAAATATATCGACAAGTCCCATAACATAACACAGACCTACTCGAGGCCTCAAAACCCAAATAACAGCATCGAAACGACGAATCACACCTCAAATCAAAATCTATGAACTTTGAACTTTCAATTTCTAAAACATATTAAATCATCCTGGAATGAACATAAATTTTCCACACAAGTCCTAAATGACATGAAGAAACTATTCAAATTTCCGAAACCACAATCCGAATCCGATAGCCTCAAAGTCAATTTCCGGTCAAACTTATGAACTTTCCAAACCTTCAAATTTCCAATTGTTGTCAATCTGAGCCGAAACCTTCTAGAAACATCCAAATGCAAATCCGGGCATACGCCTGAGTCCAAAATCACGATCCGGACCTAACGGAACCATCAAAACTCCGTTTTGTGGTCAAATTCATAAAAAGTCAAACTTAGTCAACTCTTTTAACTTAAAGCTTCAGCAATGAAATTCATCCTTCCAAAATGATTTCGAATAACCTGAAAACCAAAACTGACGATTCACATAAATCATACTACATCATACGGAACTACTCATGCTCGTAAACTACCGAGCGAAGTGTAAATGCTCATAACGACCGGTCGGGTCATTACAGATACTTTGCCGGAGAAGAGAAAGAGATGAGAGGGAGAAGATGGTTAAAGGGTGTAGTTGTAAATTTAAGTATTGTATTCTTAAAAAATAGTAATGACACATGTCGCGGTTTTATTGGTGCGTGACCTTACACATGTTTTACAAAATTGGTCAAGAAAAAAATAGTATGTATTAGATACACTATTGAAAGGTTGAGTATGTAAGATGGTTTTTACCGTCAGAAAGTGCATAAGGAAAATTTGTTCCATAATTTAGGAGGTAACTTATGTATTTTGCCTTTTGAATGAAATATCACCAGAGAGGTCATCGTAGTGGCACTTAGTCCTAAATCACTTTGATTTGATTACAGGAAGTTGAGTAATACATACTTAATATTCCTTTTGAAAATGAAGGAATATAATTTGCTCTTAAGTTCCAATACATAGTACGGAACCAGCAGCATCCAAAAGTTTGCAGCCTGATTCTAATTCACAGCAGTTGTAACATGTGACAAACTGAAAATACTCCTTAGGTCCGGCGCCCGAAGGTGGGCAACTCATGTAAGAAACCCTAGGATCACAATACTTTGGACGGCAAATCTTGCCTTCTGCATGCTCCACATGAGTGCTTCCCAGTAGCAACACTGTTTCAAACACAATAGATACAAGACGATATTAATCTATATCCTAGCTTGTAAGAGTTTTGTTCTTCTTCTGTTTTGTTTATCAGTTTTTGAAAGGAGGCAGCTAACTTATAAGCAGAGTAGCAAACCCCTCAATTTTTATGTATAATATATATGACATACGAGAGATAAATTTTTATTAAGAGGAGTTAATAACGAAATAAAATAAAAACATGTGAAATAGCCAAGAGGGGATTCAACATTTAGAATTTATATACATAAAAAAGTTGACCTTATACGTAGTGTGCAAGAATACTGACATTCTAGCATTTTCTGAATATCCGTTTCAGAATTCTAGGCTCCAACATTAACAACTTGTTGGGATGGTTGTTACGTATCGTTTTATAATGTATTGTATTATATTGTATTGTACTGTACTATATCGTTTGATGAATATAATGTTTGGATAAATTGTATCGTTTGCCGTTGTTTCATAATATCATGAACCAACAATATAAAAAATAAATTTGTAAAATTATAAAGAAAAATTGTGACACAGGGTGAATTTATTACCTAAAAAGGTAGGATAAATGATAAAATAAAATTATTTAATAATAGTGAAGGGTCAGATGAGAGAAAAAAGACAAGATAACGACGCAACCACACCAAATTGGTCGTCACATAAAGTGGCATATTTTATCGTTATACGACACAATAAAATTTAAGTAACGACCAAAACAAATATCGTATTTAAAGTTACAAATTAATAGGTAACAACAAGCTGTAATACGTATTTGACATTTTTTACATTTATGTTTCAAGTATCTAAATTTATGAAAAAGGCCGGCCATTTTTGTCAAGTCTGAATAACTGTAAAAGTAGCAAACTAACTTCATATACATAAAAAAAAGAAGATTGATTTAGACAGATTCAATGAACAGGTTCATGAAGTAATTACTACTACTGCTATAATTCGATGGTAAATATCATTATTATTATGAAATGAAACGGGAAGATGTGTATTAAGTAAAAGGTATACCACATAGAAAGAGGGGAGTGAGGATTCTAACTTTTCTGGTAGCCATATTGCTTGTTTACTGCCATCTCTTTGTTGGATGCGACTTTAGGAAGTATTTATAGCAAGGAAAATTAATTACACCTAAAAGAAGAATGGATGTGACTTTAGAAAGTATACTCCAGGCAATTTATATAATAAAGTAGTACAACACATTTCTAGCACATATCCTTAACTCAAATCGCTAGCAATTAATAGTAAGAATTACGCCACTTAGAACTAACACATAAGAGAAGACACATAACTCAAGATAAATCTTACGCTTTCCGATCCTTATTGTCACGATCCAAATACGACCTTCGTGATGACGTCTATCGTAGAACTAGGAAAGCCTAAATTCAACAATTTTTTAATACAGTAAAACACCTTTTGAAATAACAGCGGAAAGATTTAAAATTTTAAGAAAAGTCTTTTTGAAATAGAATTATCCAGAACACGATACAACCGTCCCAAAAATCGAGGTGTCACTGGGTACATGAGCATCTAATAACCGAAATATAGCCCACAACAGTTTCTAGACTCTAGAGTAATAAACTGAAAATAGAAATAAACTAAGGAAGGGAAATCAAGGCCCGCGAACGCCATGCTAGCTACCTTGATAGTCCCCAAACTCCAATGCCTAAATCAGCAGCCGCCGCCGTTACCAGAAATACCTGAATCTACACACAAGGTACAGGGAGTAACGTGAGTACACCAACTCAGTAAGTAACAAGTCCAAAATTTGGACTGAAGATAGCGACGAACTCAACCGGTGCAAATAAGATAAAACTAACTTGAACAGAAAGGTAGGCATGCTCTTAAATCAATTAGGCAATCAATAACCAGAAATTAAAGCAGACCCGTATAGTGTAATGGATATGACTCTACTGTCGCTACAATGCCAATGCACATACTGTAAGTGATGCACAATTCTATCAGCCTCAAGTACTCACACTCTCGATATCTCAACCACTCGGTACTGTATATGGCTCATACGACCCAGGGAAGATCCATCCCGGAATATATACACGACACTGACCATAGGTCACCCAGTACTAAGGAAAAGGGCCAATTCAACCGTGTGGAGAAGATCCATCTCCAGATAACAAGTACTTCGGACAAGATCCATGTCCAAGGAAGATCCATCCCTCAATAATATCAGTTGCGCTCACCGAGTGTGTGTTACAGACTCTGGAGGGGCTCCTACAATCCAAGCGCTATCATAACATCAATATATTCTTGCGGCGTGCAATCTGGTCTCATATCTATCACTCACAATCGGCTCTCGGCCTCATTCAGTCATCAACCTCTCCAGTCTCACTCATAGGCTCAAAACATCATGAAAACTAGCCCTAAACAATAATATGATGATGCAATCTTTAGCAATAGAGACTGGTATATGACATAAAATGCATGTACATGATTGAGTATAAAATATCAGTAAAAATAGTGAAATGACAGCAAGAAACGACCACTTGGGTCTCCACAATACCGACAATAAGCCTAAGCATGATATATAACACGATCGATAGCTCAACTAATTTATCATATAGCGAAAACATGATCATCAGCATAGAGTCACTATACATGCTATGAAGCCGGCTAGGTCACAATTCTCATGGTGCACTCCTGCACGCCCGTCATTTGGCATGTGCGTTACCTCGATACCAACCCCATAACGAGCAAATTTGGGTTTCGAACCTTCAGGACCAAGTTTGAAAGCGTTACTTACCTCGAACCGAGCAAATCTCTATTCTGTAATACCTTTGCCTCTCAATTCGGCCTCCAACATCCCGCATCTAACCATAAGTAGTACAAAACAATTAAAATACGTTAAAGGGATCAATCCCACACGAAAACTACTAAATTAGCACCAAAAATCGGTAATCGGCTCAACCCGGCCCCCTGGGCCCACGTCTCCAAACCCGGCGAAAATCACAAAACCCGAAAGCCCGCTCACTCACGAGTCTAACCATACCAAATTTATCAAAATCCAACTTAAATGCCCCTCCAAGATCTCAAAGTTCACTCTCCAATTCCCAAGCCCTAAACCCCCAATTTTCACTCCAAAACCTTACTAATTAGGTGTAAAATCAATGGAAAAACACCATTACTAAAAATAATTAGGCTTAAGGAACTTACCTCAGTACTAACCTCGAATTTTCTTCGAAAATATCCTCAAAAATCCGTAAAGTCCGAGTTCCAAAATGTGAATATGGGGAATAATCCCTAAGTGTGGTATTTATAGCTTATACCCCAGCAAAATCTCACATGCGGTCCTTTTGTCGCTTCTGCGACGCTGCACCTGCGAAATTTCCATCGCAGGTGTGGATCTCACTTAAACCCCCAGGTTCCACATCTACGGTCAACCACTCGCACCTGCGGGTGCGCACTTGCGGGCCTTGCCAGCTTCTGCGGTTCTTCCCACTACTGCCATACCCAGCATCTACGACTCATCTTTCGGATCTGCGGTTTCGCAGACGCGTTCCTTCCTCCGCACCTACGCTTCCAGCCAGCCCAGGCTTGCCCGCTCCTGCGACCTCCTCCTCGCTTCTGCGGGGCCTGCGGACTCCCCAGCGTAGGTGCGAAACACCAAAACACCAGAAAAATCTTCCATGCCTAAGTCAAAAATTCCTTTCCGATGGGCATCCGAAACACCCCCGAGGCCCCCCGGACCTCAACCAATCCTACCAACAAGTCATATAACCCCATACGAACTTAGTCGAACCTTTGAATCACTCAAAACCACATCAAAACTCCAAATTACACCTGGATTCATGCCTAAGAACTTCTAAACTTTCGAATTCCGCAAACGACGCTGAAACCTAATAAACCACGTCCGATTGAACTCATATTTTACACACAATTCAAAAATGACACCATGAACCTACTCCAACTTCCGGAATTCCATTACGACCCTGATCAAAATTTTCACTGTCGGCCAAAATCGCCAAAATTCTAACTTTCGCCAATTCAAGCCTAATTCTACTACGAACATCTAAATCACCTTCCGAACGCGCTCTTAAGTCCAAAATCACCTAACGGAGCTAACGTAACCATCAAAATTCAAATCCGAGGTCGTTTACACACACGTCAAAATCCAGTCGACTTTTCCAACTTAAGCTTCCAATTAAGAAACTAAGTGTCTCAATTCACTCTAAAACTACTTCAGACCCGAACCAACCAACCCGGTGAGATATAATACTGCTGTAAAGCACAAAAAAGCAAAAATGAGAAAAACGGGGCTATAACTCTCAAAACGACCGGCCGGGTCGTTACACTTATCTAAGTGTTATGTGTCTTGACTGATATATATTAATGTGTTAAAAAAATTACACTACCAATGGTTTTTATAATGTATTACTGATAAGTAACCTCTCTTACTTTTTATCTAATTTAACTTTATACTGGCGATATACGTATAATAATTATTTTTTCGGCAACTCAATAGTGCAAAATTTTATATTGTCCATATTGTATACTTCCTTCGTTCCGAAAAGATTAATGACGCTATTTTCTAATTAGATCGTTCAAAAAAGATTGGCGCCTCTCTAAATTTGAAAATAATTTAACTTGAACTTTTCATATTGCTCTTAGTGATAAACTTTTATAGTCACACATATATTAGAGCATATTTAAGACCATAAATTTCAAAGTCCTAAGCCACAAAAATGTTATGAAAATTTTAAAACCACAAATTTTAAAAATCTTCATTTCTTTCTTAAATTTAGCGAACCATGTGCTACATAAATTGAAGTGAAGGGATAAGTAGATGCTAAACACAAATAGATTTTTCACTTGAAAAAAGATGGAGTAATAATATGGATAAATAATTTAACCAAAAAAAAAAAAAAAAGATAATGATGAAGCTTTGGCATGCAGTGTTATGAAACTTCTGAAGTATAAGTTCTTAACACTTAAAATGGAGAAGGGGATAAAAAGAAAAAAAAGCAATTCACGCACATTATATATANTGTTTCACACTTGCTTAAATCATTTTATTGGAAGACATTTTCCATCTATTAAAGGAACACAGCAACAACGTAGTGAAGACACAACAAGGTTAACTTATTCCAAAAATGGCCAGCCTGCCGACTATCTTTTTCTCTCTCTTTCAAGGTATTTTTTCTAGTTTTTACTCAGCCTGCACTATTTTTTATTCCTGTGCTCTAAAATCTGTTTGAACGTCGATCTAATCTGAAATTTTAGAGCAATGAATGAAGTCGTCCAGAACCATTTAAATCCCTTTGGAAACCCTTGCATAATCTATGACTATGAGGACAGGTGCACGACGTAACATAATCTGACACATGTCTTCTTCTCTTACTGATTTGTTGCATTTGAATCAAATGATTTCATCAAGAATCCACGGCCTTTAATTACTACTATATATGTCGAACATATGGGGTGTGCGCAAGCGAAGCTTTCA
Organism: Nicotiana paniculata; assembly: GCA_005239505.1. Classification (NCBI taxonomy): domain Eukaryota; kingdom Viridiplantae; phylum Streptophyta; class Magnoliopsida; order Solanales; family Solanaceae; genus Nicotiana; species Nicotiana paniculata. The sequence goes on from ML365554.1 coordinate 23,745, forward strand.
GTGTACTCACTTTCATGTATGATCGTGTTTGTAGAAGAATTGTGATACTAAATAGTTGCGCACATGACCGTTTAAAATTAAAATAATCAGTGAATGTAATATATAAATAATTTATATATAATATATCTATAAGGTGTATAATCAGAGTATAATTCATGTATGTCAAATAGAGAAAGTAAATACTAGTAAATCTGGTTGACTATTTGTACAAAGACAAAAGCACATGAGATCGAACTGGTTGTTTAACCGAAGAATTAGATTCTCTGCCAAAGCTATTTTATGAAGAACACGGGTTTCTGATAACCAAAGAATATGCTAATAATTGTAAGTAAATTCGTAAATAAAAAGCAGAAAGATGCGTAAAAAGTAAGTATATTTCAATAGTGGTTAGAACGTGTCCTTACAAGTTATACTTTACTCCCTATTATAGGGAATTACTTGATATAACGTCTACTCTTTTCAGTGATTGAGCATTAATGGTTAATAATGGCATTAATGTAACGTTGCAATGATTAATCATAACTGTTGCGTGAAGATTATGTAACAGTTTGGCTCATTAATTGAAGATCCCCGAATCTTCCCTTTATTCCGTCTTGATTCATTCTGACCGTGTCTCTTTGCCTTCTCAATTAGGTTGAGATTCCCGTATATGGTTACCCCGTGGGTATGCTGTTCCGTTCTTCTTTATCTCGTACCTCTTTATAAAGTCTCGTCCAGTTGTCATGTTGGCATTGCTCGACATAAATTGCAGAATCATCATAAGTATTACACGTGTGAAGCTCATTTTTACCAATACAGATAGTCCCCCCACTTACCATTTATTTATCGATTAATATTTGGTAAGTGCATACTCATTTATGGCGGGAACATTTTGCTGCCTCTTCACTCTTTCCATTGCATCAGTCTCTGAATGTATGCGTCATTTGTCACTTCCATTCAATGCCCGTGCCATGTGGCTTTCCTGGATTGGTTTTGCAATTATTCTGCCCCTTTTAGGGCTTTTTGCGGATGCATCATTCTCGAAGTGACAGCTTCAATTATGACTTTCACATCACTATTTTTTTCATTTTTTGACGGTTGCTGATGCGAGACTAAATTGCATAGTTTAACATGTGATATACCTTATATTTTATGAGAATTAATG